>VZTI01002192.1:2135805-2219057 GCA_013397865.1 Struthidea cinerea | reverse complement strand
TTTTTTTTTTTTTGTGGCCTTGGGCTGTATTAAGGTTTACTGTTCCAGGGTATTTTGAAGTATTAATTTGTTTCTTTTTCTCTGCATGTTTCCACTTCAGTTCCATTGCTTTCTGTTTCTCAGGTTTTTGGAAGACCTGAACAATATGTGGCTACCGTGACACATTCTCAAACCATGCAAACAGAGTTTCTAAATTAGCGTCCACACGAAAAGAAATTGGACTTCGCCTCAGAATGTGTAAGGGAAGGTTTCCTTCCCTTTTCTGAGTCTCAAAAGTGTTTTGCTTTGTGGAGTTTGTCCATAAAGCAGGAATTGACATGCATTCAATGTATGCAGACATAATGCACAAAGCTGCTATGCTGGAGAGAATGCCCACCTCTGTTGTTTTAAGGGGAAACATATAAACATATGTTTTTGAGAGTTGCTTCAGTGGAGAACATGGTTCTTTACTGACAAGTCATTCTTGTGGTCTTAGCAAGTGCATTTGGATGGACACCTCTCTTAACGGCTGGCCAGCTCAGTCAGGTGGACATTTAGGGGTGCTCTTCCTAATAGATGACTATTTGTAGCTGTATTTTGCACTAGATTTAGGACTTAGGCTGTAGACTGTCTAAATTGTATGCAATTGTTGCCATCACTCCTGTATGCAGTCTTTGGGATTTTGTAAATTAAAGAAAATGGAAAGTGAAAGAAAAAAGAAAGGGAAAATATATTTTGATGTAGTAAAAATGTCATTCTTCTTGTATATGGGCTCTACCAGTTTACTAACCAACCTGTAAGATATTTTTTTAATTGTTCATTCAGGAAAATGTTCTCCAGGACTAAAAATAAATTTATTACTTTATTATTACTCTATAGTTATTGAGTTTAAATCTACAAAAGAAATTGTTTTGGTTTGTGTGTGAGTGATGGGGTTTTGTGTTTTGGCTGTGAGGACTAAAGCCAAATCTCAGAGGAGATTGGCTGTTTTGTTAAGTGAGTCATTTCATCCTGTTACTTCGCCTTCAGAGATGGAGAGGCCTGGTGTTATGTACGTAATTGCAAATAACCCGAGAGCCCTTGGTTAACGGAGCTACATGCATTGAAATTCAGAGAGGAAGTTAGTACAGAAAAGATGGCATTTAATTTGCTTTCCCCTTCCTTAAAGGAGCTTACAGGAAAACTGCAGTATCTATGACAGGCTTCTAAGGATTTTTGAGGTTTCTAAAGAAAAAATGTAATAAACATCTTGTATTTTCTTGTAACCCTTACTTAATGTTCAAAAACATTAGTATAGTATAACATGGGCATTCTGGCCTTATGGTAAAGGCTTTATATCATTCTTGGTATTGGTATGGGTCAGCTGGAATAAAACACAGTAAGCTCAAAGAGTAGATAACTGTTGTACTTTCAGGAGGGACTGTCGCGAGCTTTTTGATGCTGACATATTGCCCTTTAGTCAGTATTTGGATCATTGTCCTCTAATGCATTTCTTTGACTTGAGGAGCTGTATAATTGCTGCTTTGTAGTTTCTCTGTTCCGGTTTGGGCTTGGTGATCCAAGCTTCAGTCCCTGTCTGTAACATCTATTACATCATTGCTTTTCAGATACAGAATTGAGAGCAAATTTGAGCATACAAGAAGTGAGAAGACTAAGTTAGAGCTATAGTCACACGTGTCTAAAATAGAATGATTCCATCTTAGTTGTTTGGAAGGGTTTTTAAATTGGAGGGTTGCCATCTTGCATTCAGGACAGTCTACTTTGTACTTGCTGTATTTTTTTTCCAATTTCTCTTTAATTCAGTTTGTGTTAGGAAGTCCAGTTTGTATCCTGGGTTGCCCTATGCACCTCTTTTACTTCATATAAATATAAGATAGCTAAGTATAAATCATCTTCCCAGCTAGTGCTGGAAGGGGAGAGGGAACATAAGCTGTGATACTCTTTCTGAGGGACAGGAGTATATATTGAGGTAGACAGTTCGGAGCATCTCATGCATATTAGTGATTTCTTTGTCAATATCCTCTGTTAGTCTTTGTGAAGGAGAGGCAAAGCAGTATGTAGCTTTCCCTCTCTGCATCAAGGGAACAGAAAGCAATGGGAAGTCCTACAGGGCTACTGTGCCTTCTCTCCACACTTTATAAATATGTTCTTAGAATTATAGGGCTGCCTTAGATTTAAGGTAGTTCTAGTTATATTCTCTCATCAGAACTTCCTATAAAATCAAGATATAAAATCAAAATCTTATAAATCAATCATTTATAAGATTACAAATTAGGTGGAAATATTTTTATTTGTATTTGAAAGCAGAGACTGCATATTTAAAGCCAGCAAGCTTCAATTTAAATATGTAGAGAGAAATTGGAATGGTGGGCCTTGAGAAACCCCATTCATTTTATATGCCTTCTATTTGAGACCAAGACAGCCATTTTCCTATTATATAGAGGGTTTAAAATCCCAAGACCATTTAAACTTGTCTAACAAGTCTTCTACTTCATCTTGCCTCTGGGGTAACAACATACATGTCAGTTTATGGAAGCCTCCAGATCACATGTTGGTCTCTGCCCACATATGTCCCTGTATTACATCTTTATCATTTTAACCTTTTGCTCTAAAATGCTCTGGGTACAGAAAACTCAGTATCTGATACTGGAATTTGAGTGTACCTTTCCTAAGAACAGGTAGGCATCTGTAGCACAGTGTAAATTACAAGAATTAATGCCGTAGTTGTTTTTAATATAGTTGTTGAGTCAATTTCTTTACAGAAGCCTCCAGACGAAATAGTGTTTGATGTATGGAAAACTTTGACACTACTTTTTCCTGTATTTGAAAAGCAGTGATAAAGCAGCCTGGTTGTCGAAATGTCAGAGTTTCACTTTGGCATTTAGAGAAGAGTTTCCATTTTCTGATTTGTTCTAGTGTGGCTTTTTTTGATATTGAGCTTCTTAGAGAAGATACAAAAAGTCATTAATTGAGCTGTAAAGCTTCATTTCTGTATCACAAATGCAGTTGAAGATTTCTGGAATTTATAGCAGTGTCCTTTAAAGAGTGCTGTTGATGGATATGTTGCTTCTAAAACACTGACTATCCCATATGGATCTTGGCCTTTGAACATTTTCTTGGAAACTGGACATGTAGGTGGAGGGGGAGAAGAAGGAGTGGGAGGTTGCAGTCTGAAAATGTGCAGAAATGTTTGGTTTTTCTTTCTGTGCAACAGAAGAAACTTTAGTCTGCTGAATTCCTTAGTAATAAAGAAGCAAAGACAAGTTAATTTGAAATTATAAAAGTGATAATAAATAACAAAACTAAATGAATGTCTGTTTTGAATATTCCAGCTGTCAAGAAGTTGTGTTTATCTCTGAGTGAATTCATTCATTCTGTGAGTGAATGAATTACTTAATTTACATTGCATTACGGTGGGTTTTTTTCTGAAGAATTTTCCTGAAAAGTTAATTGCTTCTTTCTTAATACAATTTTTGGTTTCTTTTAAAACAGACACTGTACACTTTGCGCACTTATGAACTGTATGCATTAATATGCAATATAATTCATTGTCACAGTATTCAGAGAGGAATAACTTATTTGTTAAAGAAGAAAGGATCATTGATTTTAACTACATCTGTATGAAGTCAGAAGGAATTGCAATTTTGTTAGAATAAACAAGAAAAATGTTAAGTATCTTAAAAATTGACTAAAATGTTAAATAAATATTACTTATAAATAAAGATGAGTTTTGAGAATTTGCTGGTTTCTGCTGCATCTTGCAGAAACACTTGATTAGCAAATTGAATGAAAATTTCTGGTTGCCTTGTCTTTGAAGATTTTTAAAACGAGGAGAGGTGTTCTGTAAAATGTGATTTAATGTTTGGAGGAACTAAAACATACCTCAATTTCAGCTGAAATTTATTTCTTAACTTTTTATGTAACTCTCTGAAATTAGCAGAAATTATTTTAAAAAAATTTTTTTGCTCTAGGTATTTATAATGGGAGTTCTCCTAGTTAATTTGTTTGACTTCCTCAAGTTTATAGCCTCAAACTTATCTTGAATCTTTCAGCTCTTTAATGGAAGTTATTTTAAAATACAATAACAAGTTTAAATTTTTCAGCACTCTGGAGTGCTTTGTTTCGGTTTGAATTGTAATGGGGTTACTTTTAAGGAACAAGACCCATTACTATAAGAAACGGGTTAAAATGAAAATATTTCGATTAAAAATTTACTGTACTCATGTTCTTTGTGTGGCTTCTATGATTTTATGGGGTTCTTTGGGGGTTTTTTTATAACCGTAAAGCAAGTGGTACTGTTAAAAGCATTTTACTCTAGAGGGAGGGTACCTAGATTAAAATGCATTAAAATTTTTGTGAAAAATTTTACAAGTAATAGCTTTGTTGTTTTGGGTTTTTTGTTGTTTGGTGTTTTTTGTTTTTGTTTTTGTTTTTTTTTTTAATTCAGAGGATAATGGTCAGTAATATTAAAAAAATTGAGTTACTGGATAATTCCTATTTCCAATGAAATATCTTTTTTTAAATTCTTTTCTTCCCATAAATAAATTTTCAAATATTCATGTTAAGTTTTAAACCCATGCTTTGACAGCCTGTGTGAGAGTTGTGGGTGTACATGTGTCCTTTTTAGCTCTGGTATAATTTTCTATGTTTTGGCTAGGTGATACAGCATAATTTAGTTTTTTAATTGAGAAAAAGCTTATTGTATTTGTAAATAGATTATGAAAGAGAGTACCTCTTGGTATTTGATGCACCATTAATTCAAGATGTCTCTTTGACTCGTATCTTGGTCAAGTTATTTTTTTTGCCAACTTACAGCTTTGTAGTAATATATAATAACTGATGGAAAACGAATTTCAAGCATAAAGCATTGAATACATGACAGAAAAATTAGTTCCGACTTGTTATGATAAAAAATCTATTAAGATATGTAAATACAGAAATAGATTAAAATGTACAAATAGTTGGCTTTCTAATTGCTGTGGGGAGACCGAACAGCTTTACTCAGCAGCATTCGTTTTATATTTTCAGCTGCATATTTAGACTTAAAACTGTCTTCTCCAACGTCGATACAGGATATTTGAAGAACACCACTTAGCAGAGCTCTAGTCCGTAAAAGAGAAAGTAGTTTTCAAAACTCAGTTGTATTGAGACGCTTGTTGGTTTTGCAGTGTGTTCCGTAATTTAAAGGTCACTTTTGGAGGAGAGTGCATCCTTAATTGTTCTTGATATTTGAATAAGAAGTTATTGGAGGATTCTTAAGGAGTTGTATCTGTTATATTTAGTGGTATGATCTTTTTCATTGAGTTCTGAGTTGAGGAATTCTGTTTTGGAAATTTAGTGTTGCACTTATGATTTCTCAAAGCAATAGTTTTCTTGTATTAGAACATTTTTCTGAAAGGGTTTTTGGGGTTTTTTGTGGTTTTTTTTTGGTGTTTTTGTTGATTTGATGTGCAGGTAAGCGGCAAAAAAATATTTTTGCTCATCATTTATATATTAAATTTATGTATTAAAATCAGAGAAGGTTTTAGAAAAGGTAGATTGGGAGAATTCAGATGACACTAATTTCACTTGCCAATAGTTTCTCAGAAACTGTCATTTGGTACTGAATAATGTTTTTGGTATACAGAAGATGGAAGAATGGAAAAGACACTAATATCAAATCAAAAGACAGTAATATCAAATGAACTTTAGAAAAAGTCAGGTATCAAATCAACTTAAAATTCCTTTAGAAAATAAATGCAAATGTATTTAGTCTAAAGTTAAGCTACATATGAGATTTTACAAATTTAGGGAGAAGTCTTGGGAAGGGGATGCTAGAGAATTTGACTGCATATACCTTTAATGTTTGGTTAAAGGTAATCTTAAGCAGAATGTAATAACTGTATGGATAAGCCTGCGGAGATGTTCTTTCATCTCTGGAGATGATCAAATGCAGTTAAAATACAAAATATGGTCACTCATCAGTTTCAGACAAGGATACCAGCTTGCAGGAACATGGAAAGACTTGTCAAATAAAACTTCGTAAAATTAGGAGGTTGTCTGTTTTGTAAATAGGCTTTTTCTAGTAAAGGTAGTGTGGAGTATTGAACCATAATTAGCAAATGGAATACAAACTTTTACTAGTGGCAAACAAATCCCTTTCTACGCAAGTGTTATGTATGTGTTTGGTAAAGTATGTTTTAAGATAGTGTTTTAAATATAAACTTGTTTATACTAGGAACCAATTTTCGTAGAGGTTATAGCTCTGCAGCCTTGTTTCAGTGCCATCACTGAAGGCAGGAGAGAGAGAGAAATCCTTTTAGTTTTAGCAGGAGGAGGCTGGGCAGTTGGGGCATCTGTGCTGTCTGACAGGCAGCCAAGCTTTGGTCCAGGACTGTGGCCAGCCTGGCAGGAGACACATGTAGGGGTAGGGGAACTGGCACTGTCTCAGCATCAGGCCAAAGGAGACCGACCAGAAGGAAATTCCACCACTTCAAGCTATGGGGTTTGGGGGAGATCAAGACATTTCCTAGGGAAGTCTAAGGAGGATGAGGTGGGAAGGCTGAAAGTGCTGTGGGGAGAGGGAATTGGAGGTGGAAGCTCGAGGACCTTACAGGTACAATGGAAAGGCTGTCTCAGGGACAAGCTGGTAGTGAAGGGGTGCTTGCACAATGGAAACTTAAGTGACAGGAAGCAAATTCATAGGAAACTGGTCTTCAGCCTGCTGCTCAAAAAACAAGCTATTCTTTAGAGCTGCGGCTGATCTAGGAAAGGAAGACAGCACGAAGTGATGCGACAGGCACGTTTCTGAGTTTCCCTAGGACTAACCGTGGGGCCAGAGGATTTCTTTCACTGCAAAGAGGAGGATTTGCAGTGGATCCCTTCTCTGGAAATGATGTTAACCAGTTGATTCTCCTTTTTTGTCTCAGTAATATTTCCTAAAAATTGCTCACATCACTTGGCAATGTATTTATAAGAGTGAAAATGAACTAATTTACTGTGGGTTACTTATAGATTGTGAATAGTGTTACTTCCTACAAATTGCAGTAACAAAACAGTAACTTTCTGCTGCTTTGCAATACTTCTTTTCCTTCCACACTTTTCCTCTCACTTGAAAGCTAATCTCTTGCTTTAGATTACTCCTTATGACAACTGTTTTACAAAGGATTATGGCTTCGGGTGAACTGTGACCAACGAGTCAGAATAGGAAAAGCACAGTTGTATTTCATTAGTAGATAGGTTTTCATTAGAACAAAGACAATAAAAAATGCCAAAACTATCACTGCAATTGCAAGTATATTCAGCTTTTCTGCATGTGACTCTTGAAGTGCTTGAATGTTTTGTTTTCCATGAAATCCTTTTATATGGGTTTCATTCCATTCAGACATAAGAATAGCGATCCCTTTACGAACAGTAGTAAGTGAACATTTCTGTTAGTAGTGAGTAATGGTAGTGTTTACTCTTCTAGAGATGACTCATGTAGATTGTACTTTTTAAAATGGAGTTGTGTTTTTTGTTATAGATGTATATACAAAGTTTATAATTGTCCTAACTTTATTCTTGCTTAGCTGTGACAAGCCATCCTACTAAACTGTAGTTTTAGACTTGTTTCCTAAGGAAATGAAGCTTGCACTAGTCATGCTGTCACAGTCAGCTGTCATAGTCTGTCCATCTGTCCATCCTTGATAACTCAGCCAATTTTAGTCAAACTTGACAGACTGGCAGAGATAAACTAACTAAGTTTTCTCCAAGTCTGTGCCTGGGAGAGTCATTGCTAGTGTCCCTCACTGGAGGAGAAGCCAGAGCAACCCTATCTCTTTGCTCAGTCCAGGCAGGGCTGAAAGGCACTGGGACACCAGGCATTGTGCTTGGCTGGCCAGCCCAACAAAGGTAGGGAGGATGGCAGCACAAGGGGAGATGGAGTATGCTTTGAAGGCTTTTTGGAGATGACATTGGGGAGCTAGAGATATGAGAAGGACCTGGGGATGTGAAAGCAGTCATACGGTAGGGAGACTTATTGTGAATGCTGCAGGAGATGGGGGAGGCAGAGGAGGAATAGCTCAGCAGGAGGTATAAGGAGAAAAACAGGAACAGATTTCCTGCATTCTGCTCATGGAACAACTTGTTTCCTCTTCAGTCATGGACGCAGTTATGGATATTGCAACCTCACATAAAAAAGGATTGTTAGATAATGTGCGTGTCCTTCACTGTGCCTGACTGCAGATGGGTCTCTGCATATTTTGTTCCTTTGGTCAAACCAACTGGAAAGTCTTTGGTGCACATTGCTGCTGTTGCAAAAGGTTAATCATTACCACACTGTCAGCCTTAAAAAGTTTATTCACATGAAATGTTAAGCTTAAACTGAAAAACTCCAGTTGACTTTATTGATAAAAATTAGAAACCTTACTATGTTTCTTTTTTTCTTAAATTTTTTCTGAATTTGTAATAATTTGTGTTTAATGGGGAGGATAGGAAGCAACATTTGAAATGTCAGACGCACCACTGGAAGGTTTGTGAAAAAAGAGGGAATTTGTGAAACTCCAAATGAAAGAAAATGCTTGAATGATAACTTTTTCCTAAATGTTTAGATACCTTTATCAGATTTCAGTGGGGTTTTTTTGAGAAATTTTGGGGTTTTATCTGTTTGTCAACAATTTTTTCTCTAGATACTTCAGTTTATGGCATTTTCTTCTCACACTACATCCCCATTTCTCACAGTTACCTCTGTCCTCTGAGTTTCAACTAGTTAGGCCAGCTATTTCATCATCTACTGTTTTTTTTTATTAGTTCTTCTGCTGTAATTCCAAGAAGTGTGCTGCGTATCTTCATTAGTGAGCAGATAAAAGCCTAAATGTTTAATCTGGAAGGTTCTGTCTCAGTGGAGGGCTTTATGTAGAGTGAATCTGTTGAAATACAGTTGCTTGTTTTCCATGAAGTTATAACAAGTAATTTCCCCCCTTTCTTAGCAGAACGGCCCTTAAGCTGTGTTTGTTTATATCACTGTAATTTAATGCTCATTAGTTCTGAGACATCCTTGTCTTTTTGGTTAAAAATGATCTCTAAACTGATGAAAATTTCCAGTCTTGGCAGAGATCAGAGCCTGCCCAGCTTCTGATTAGTGCTCGCTTGGACACTCTTTTCCTGTGATTGTCTCCCCTAGTACAATAAGCTGCCTTCCCTTATTTTGCCTGAAAGTGCAGCCACTGGCTCTCGGCTGAAACGATGTAGTTAGGATTACATTAGGATGTAGCAGGCTCCAGCAGGAAACAAGGCGCTGCTGGGGAAGGTCAGGAAACACTTTAGGATCATCAGAATTTTCTGCCATATTCTGAGACCGTAAGACCATGTATTAATTAATGTATTTAACCCTTCTAGACAGTGATCCCTGCATGGTTATGTGTGCACTGTTAGTCTGTGCTGTACAGATAACTCTGTGAAATAAGCATGAAGTTTTGTGCTGAAAAAACAGCTTTGCTGAAGATGCCCATTGTGTATGCAAGTACATATACTTATCTTAAATATATTAAAACACACTTTTTAGCAGTGGAGTGGCTGGATTGAATAGGCCTGAATCGTTAAAAACGAACTAGCGTACATCTCCTTATCTGAGATTATTGGAAGAAACAAAAATGTACTTTTATTTATTTTCCTTCCATTAAGTATTCCCTAATCAGCATGTGTACTCTTTTGTCTCAACTAAATCTCTCACCTGCCAGCCAGGTTCTAGGAGTATGGAGAAAAATACAAATGCTCCTATTTCTGTGATGGTTTTGCTTTCTGTCCCTTGCATGACATTTTGGGTATTGCTTGATTGTGCTATACTGGGACGTCATCTTTTTTTTTTCAGAACTTTTAATGTTACAAGAGAGGTCTACTTGTTCACTTCATTATTTTGTTTATATATAAGCTTAAGCAGGGGTTGCTGCAAAAGTTTAAGAAGTACACCAAGTGTGTTATGCAGTTTTTCTGTATGTAAACAGACATTAGTATGGTTCCTCTAATTAAGAAAAATAAAAGCGATGTGTTCAATGTTATTGTTGTTTATTCTGTATGTTGTATTTCACATTATAATTAAAGCCATGGCAGGACATCAGAATTTACAGATTATAGGGAAACATATGCAAATGCTCTTCCTCATCATCAGGTTTCTGCTGTTACAGTATGTGATGAAATCTAGGTGAAAGAATTGTGGATTTCAGAACGGGGGTTGCAGTTGGAAGGAATTGCAGCTGTACCTGCCTGGGTACTGCCAGAGCAAAGAGGGCAAAACAATCTGCAGAGAAACCTTTGCTTTTACTTGCTCACTAATTTTTGTAGATTTTTCTTTCACTTTTTGTTTGAGCCAAACTGAAGTCGTCTCTAAAATTAAAAGGCGTGGTGATTTGACTGAAATTTAAAGATACATAACAGCAAGCTCAGAAATGTTTCAATGATTAGCTGTTCTCCTAATGGAGAAATCACTGTGTTTAAGTGTGTTTAAACTCTGGTACTTCTGAGAAGAGAAGTCATCATAACACAAATTGCTCCTTACCTAATGGTGCATCAGCTGGATGTTAACAAGAATCTCTTATAGGTGTTGCTATTTCCTGACTATAGTGTTACAGGAGAGATCTCCACTTAGCAGTGTTGTTGAAGTGAGGGTACAGCACATCACCAAATCCAGCGTTTCCAGTCTGGGGACAAGCATTCCAAGTGACCACTTTACATTTCTGTCTTTAACAGGCTTGGGAAAAACCAAGAGAAAGACGAGTGCGAGAGACGCCTCCCCCACTCCCAGCACAGATGCAGAATACCCTTCCAACGGCAGCAGCGCCGACCGGATTTATGATCTTAACATTCCCGCCTACGTGAAATTTGCCTATGTCGCCGAGAGGGAGGATGAGCTGTCCCTCGTTAAAGGGTCCCGAGTGATTGTCATGGAGAAGTGCAGCGATGGCTGGTGGAGAGGTAGCTACAATGGACAGATCGGCTGGTTCCCTTCGAACTATGTGGTAGAGGAGGTTGAGGAGGCAACTGCAGATTCACCCAGCTTTCTCAGCCTAAGGAAAGGCGCTTCCATGAGTAACGGCCAGGGCACCAAAGTACTCCACATTGTTCAGACACTGTACCCATTCAGCTCAGTCACAGAAGAAGAGCTCAATTTTGAAAAAGGGGAAACGATGGAAGTCATTGAAAAGCCAGAAAATGACCCAGAGTGGTGGAAATGTAAAAATTCCAGAGGTCAAATTGGTCTTGTTCCTAAAAACTATGTAGTAATCATTAGTGATGGTCCTACCATGAACACTTCCCATCCGCCTCAGATAAGCTACACGGGACCATCTTCCACCGGACGGTTTGCTGGAAGAGAGTGGTATTATGGGAACGTTACCCGGCACCAAGCAGAATGTGCCCTGAACGAAAGGGGAGTGGAAGGAGATTTCCTTGTTAGAGACAGTGAATCTTCGGTAAGTGGTGCTCGGCCCAAAGGTTTGTAACCACCCGTGCACGGGTTAGCAAGCACAGCACTTAACAGATTCCCTGTCTTTTCACCCTTAAAAGAAGCGAGCAGGGCTTCAGCGTTACCAACCAATACCCTGCTTGTGCAAATTGATATGTTAGTGAAATGCAGTGACATTTACACTGAAATTTAACAGCTGTGGTCTGTATTACCCAGGGTTTTTTTAATTAATGGACAAGCAGGTAAATATTTCAGGTTTCCATTTGGCTTTTCATGTGTTTCTCATGCAATCCTCAAATTTAAAGCACTACAAGATAAAATAATTCTTGTTGATTGAATATTTGGTCATTGATTTGATCTTAAAGCTGAATTCAAATAGAATCTTTGCATTGGTCGGTTCTGTTCTGCTTTTAATTGAATAATTACATAGTTTTTTTATTAGTTAAAAACCCATTTTAATGTATTTTTGATCTACTTAGATCATTTAGGTTGTAATAAGGTAAAGTTATTATTGTATCTAGTTGTTAAGATTATAATATGCAACAGAGAGGGTCAAGTCAGCAGCTCATATGCCTTGAAGATTGAGCCTTGATGACATCAGAGGGATCTGAGTAATGCTGATTATGGTTCATGTAATTCCAAAAGTTCAGATTTAAAATTCAGCTGAAAGGACTTTCATATATGCTGAGGCCAGAGAATTCATAGCTAAAGCACTAAAATTTAATTATCCCTTGGCTGTGATTTTGAACAGGTGACAGATTTGAATCTTACATCATATGTAACATTGACAAAATTGACAAAGCACAATTTTGTAACAGTCCCAGATATTTTTATCTGAAGACAGTATTGTCTGATTAAATTTCAGGCACCTCTCCTTGATGAATTCGCTCTGCAAAAAACATGATAGCTATCAAACTACCCTTTCTTTGAAGCTCTGTGTCATTGAATTCCTATTTCTGCTTAATTGTAATCACTAAACAAAGGCAAATGCAAATAAACCACAGGAGAACAGGAAAAAAAATAGAGATTAAATAAAAATAAACCAGAGGAAGACAGGAAGAAAAATAGGAATTTAGAAATCATGACTGATTTACAGAGGCTGAGAGGAATCATGTTTGTTTAGTCAGCAGAACAAAAGACTGATGTGGGACACATGGTCTTCTGAAATGTAGAAAACCAGTGGAGGATTATGGTAATCATTGAATTACAGTAGTTCCTTTTTTTTTTTTTTGACATTACTTTTCTGTCAGCATCCTTTCTGACAGGGGCATACTGGATGTGGTGGGTTCTTGGCATGTCTGTCCCACAGGTAGAAGCTCGCTTTCAGATCTAGAGGCTACATTATGATTTATCCTGAGACTGTAGCTATCAATTTCCTTTCATCTCTTGGGAAAGTGCCAGAAGGAGAGTTCGAAAATTATTACATTACTTAAAATACAAAAATGCTCACCCATTTCTCAGTACATGACATGTCACAGTGACCACGATGCTATGGCTTGGTTTTTTTGCTCTTAAAATGTCTGCCTCTATTTCTGGAGTAAACCAATTGCTTTGAAAGAACACAGTAGCCTTTTAATTTAGTGTGACATTGTAACACTAAATCCTTGTATTCAAAGCAGTTTCAAACTTTTCTGCCTGCATTGTTGCTGGAGAAATCATTGCTTTGGAGTACAAAAAGACTCATTCGAAATGTGGTCTTCAAACTATTTCCAGCATCTAACACTTAGTGGGATAACAGAAAATTTATTCAGTTCATATCACAGCAAGTTTTTTGCACACCCGCAGGAAAAAGAAAAAAGCGCTGCATTGTGGAACTTACCTTTTTTCCTTCTTTTTGTACTCTTTTATATGGTCTTGCAAACCCTGTACTTGAGACTTTTTTTTAGCAATGAGGAAACTGTAGTTATGCACGTAAATGCCTCCTTTGTATTAGTACTACATGAGAGCTCTAGTTTTTATTAGGTTTAAAGAAATAATTTACTGGGTCTCAGACTTTCATCTGCCCTAATCCTTATGTATCATTCCATCGTATGGTGTGTTTATGTATGTGAATTATAAGACACTGGGGATTGCTAGTATTTTTCCCTGGAGTGCCACAGGTGATATAATAAGTGAAACTTGATAGCATTGAGAAAAGGATCATGAAAGATCTATTTCAAACTTATTATGTATGGAACAAAGAAAGAGTTTAGCAGTAACTCATAAATTTCTGACAGTTGCTGTATTTCACGTGTGTGACTACAGAGGTTGTTCATGCTGTGGCTGAAAGTCACCAGGAGTGGCTGCACAATCTGAGCAGAAGATCTTGATTAGAGAGAACAGACTGAGCAGAGCCAAGTTGTCACCTCTCTGGTTTGCTCATCTGACCGGCAGGCCAGCACTTCCCATTACATTGTGGTATTAACTCACCTATCAAAGCTGTGGATGCAGGGGTTCTTCCTTTCTAGAAAGGCCCACAGATAAAACTGTGAATCATACTGCTAATTCTGTGCCTGATTTTTGACCTGTTCTAGAGTTTTCTGTAGCCTTCCATCACCATAGTTACAAAAATTCGTCTGTATAAAAGTTTTACTTAGATTTCAGTTTTGTTCTTGTTACTGAGCTATGAAAAGATCTCCTTGGATAGGTGAAGGTTTGTATTATTCTGTATTCACTTGGTGAGGCTGTCATGTTTTTCCATTTCAGGTGTTAGTAGTTGCAAGATTTTACAATATTTCTCTAGGTTAACTTACCAGGTGTTTGTCTCACAGCTAGATTCCTTTAGCCAAAAATATTCTGCTCAGAAACACTTAGATCTACAGGATGCTGCCATAGTGGAGAATAACCTGAGATGAACTCCATAAGGTAGCTAGGAGCCTGATTATCTTCATTAATTACGAAATACTATTATTAGAACCATAAACTTGTTTGAACCATTTAAGCCCATAGTTTATGTAACAGGCACAGTTACCTACTGATAACATTTTTGCCAACTCTGTTACAGCTAGGTAATGTCACCTTAGTTTTGGAGATCTAAAAGAACTGGGCACGTGCCTAGTTAGAAATACTGCTTGATTTGTTCTTTCTGTTGCAGGCTGCTAGATTAATGAAACCTGATGTTTGTCTCATTTAAGTAGCGCTCCTGAACAAAAAAATGCAGATTTAACCTATGCAGTCTCTGTAGAGCCACTTTTTGGATTGCAGGCTCTTCAGTGGTCAGATTTTTGCTCTCTTTGTGCAGTTCCTAACCCAAAACAAACAGATCTTGGGTGATACTGGTGGTCTTGGTTGGGTGGGTGATCATCATGCTTTGAAGATCTCAGATTTAGAGAAGCAAATTTGGGTGGGAGAGTGTTGTTTTGTTCAGATTCACACCAGGAAACAAGTGTGCTCACTAGTGCTGTAGCTAACAGGAAGCAGTAGTGTGTCACCTCTAGCTTCTGAGCAGAGCCTTTGCTGCAGACACCCTTAAACTTCAAAGGGAGTTTCTGTCTTAACTTGAGGGCCCCTTGCACTCCTCTGCAGGTGGGTGTGAAACTGGTGATCAGGCAAACACCAGTGCTTCATAGTCCTATGAGGTCTTCTCATGAAGCAGAGAAGGTGTTATTTTTCTCAGACTGTGAGAGTCTGAGCTATGCAAATTTTTGGATGATTTCAGGGGCAGTTACTCATTAGGAAGTAATGTCTACCTTCTGCTGGTAGCATCGCAGCATTCAAATTACAGTAACCCATCCTAAACAGAGTTGCAGGATATAGTTTAAAGATGATACTGATGATTGTAGATGTATTAAAATGATATTGAGGATTGTAGGTGTGACTGGATTTGTCAGTCTTTTGAGATCATATTTAGCTTTTTCTGTTGTCTAGAAATAATGACAAGAGAGGGAGGAAGTAGAGGTTGAGAGTTTGTATGTTTTTTGATGTGCCAATTCTGTAGCGTTCAGAGTGTCCCGTGTTTTCTTGGGGCTTTAATCCTGCATCTGCTGGATAGAAGCAGTGAAATGTGGCAACTGTTTAAAAACTGAACATCGGTCATGTTCTGTGACATGCAGTGATTGATGAGTACAGCAGACATGAGGAGAAAGTTTTTCTTTGAAAACAGGCATAAGGAAATATCCTAGCGGTTTATTTTAAATGGAAGAACAGAAGTCTTATTAGAGCTATACTTGAAGATTGATGGAACCAATTCATGTTTGTGACCTGTGTAATATTGATTTTGGAACATGAACATTACATAGGCAGGAGATTGGTATTTGGTTATATCCAAATGAAATAGAAGGTGTAGAAAAGGAATTAACTCCCCCAGATTGCTCTTCCCAGCCTGACCTTAGATCTTGGAGCCATGACTTGGAGTTTTTTGGCTGGGTGATTGAGTAAGAGGAGAAGTGAGGGAAAACTTGGGTGTGGAAGTTGAAGGAGTTGGGGAGCCCCAGGACAGGCTCACTGATGGGAGCTCAAAGGGTCAGGAATAGTTTGAAGTATGAGTGCATGAGAATATCTTTCTTTGAGAAAGGGCACTGGCAAATGGAATTGCATTGAAAGGGAAAATTTGAAATAAGTTACAGGATCAATAAAAGGCTCTCAGAGGGAGCTGTTTTTCACAACCTTGCCATTAATAAATTATGCAATTATCATTTCATTCTCAAATGGAGATTGTAAGAGGGAACTCTCTTTTTCCCATTTCACTTGTTTTTCCTTATATTGCTTTATCTCTTGTTTTTGTGATGGTTTTCAATTGTATTTTTTTTAAGATAGTTCATTTCCTCACCAAAGAAATAAAATTAAAGAAACATCTTCCTACCTTTTGTTTTCCACATGCTGTAGGCACCAGCTAGCTTGTGGTCATCTCTAGATATAAGCAGGTGTTAAAATAAAGGAATTGAAGACAATTCAAAGTAGTACTGGGCTGTAGATATGTTAGAGCTAATCTTTAATTTTCTGGTTTAGGAATTGATTTCACTTCAGATTAGGTTTTTCAGGTCTAGGTCTTTCCAATTATGATGGTGCAGAAATACTCATAGGTTCCCTGCCACAAAGCTATGCTCTGTAACTCTGTTGCAGAATCATCAACTCGTCAATGGACTTAAGGGATTAAAGCTTTCTTCTGATGTGCCTTTATCTGGTGTATGTGAGTCTTTTATTCCTGGAAAAGTTAGTGCGTAAACATCCAAATGTAGCAATTAATTTAAGAGGGAGAAGAGAGAAAAATTGGCCAGCAGTTAGAACAAAATAGCTTAAACAGTAAATAAAATAAACAGACTTGGAGCAAATCCAAGGAGGACAGCAGGGAACCAATTCAAACTGCATCAAACCAGCATACTTTAAAATGGTAGTGTTAAGAGCAATAGTTTATTTAGATTTTTTTTTAATATAGTATTTTTAATGAATTTGCATTTTTGGTAGGGCAGGAAGGAACCGAAATAAAAACAAAAACAAGTCCAATTGCTTTTGCTGTTCGTTTGTGAATCCTGTAGAAGTTACTACTCTGAGACCAATAAAGGGTTTCAGGAATTTTGCAACAGCTGTTTGAGCTCTTCCATGTCTTTGCACCGGATGATGACTCTCACAAGAGTTAGATCAGCCTTTCCGCTTTTTACATTTTATTTTAATTAAATCAGATAATGAAAAGAATAAACTTTGTAATATATTCTGCAGAAAATATTATAATGTCTTCTACTTATGTATCAATCTAACTAGCAGGCTCCAGGGCTGTGGAGAATAGACAATAGTTCATGAGAAATGTTCATTCACTAAGGTTATAATTAAAATGGCAGAAAGAGTATTTAATGTATTGTGTGGATCACTTCACAAAGATAGAAGTCTGGACAGTGCCTGGGTCATAGGACAGTAGGTCAGAGGTCCAGCATCTCTCTGCATGTCATTAGCACATCCTTTATGCTCTAGAAATAATGATTCTCAACAGATACAAGGGGCTTTGAAAGCTCATAGTTTTGACATGCTAAAAACAACTGTGCTTTGTCAAAAAACATTAAAACTTTTTTGAGAGAAAAGTGATTATTTCACTTATTTTTAAGCTTTTGCCATAACATTGTTTCCTGTTTCTAAAACAAACAGAAAAATGTTTAGTTCAGATTATGAACTTCCCATGTGTAAGTTCTTCTGTTTTAATTGAGGGCCTTCTGGTTAGTGGCTTTTGTTTGGTGTAGACATCACCCATGGAAGCAGCAGAACTTAGTCGGCAAGATTTGATACTGTTTTTTGAATCCTAACCAGCTAATCTGTACTTGCTGCCTCAGTCTGTCTTTGGTGAGACCCTACAGATCTGCCTGTGTTCAGGGCACAGCAATCAGCACACTGCCCAGAGCCCATGCCCTAACTTTCTCCTCCGTGAGCCCAGGGTCCCAAAGCTTCTGCAGAGCTTCGTTTGTGCGGGCCTGTGCTTTGTTACTGTTTCATGGCTGCGGCTTGGAGCTATGGAGATTCCACTGGAACCAGGTCCCAGGCCTGTGTGGCTATGGCTGCTGGAGGGTTTGTCCACGCTGCATTCAGGGCCTTAACCACAGTAAAGTGTTTGTACAGCCAGGTTAGCTTTTAACCCAGTGGGGTAGGTGCTGAAAATAAGCCAGTCTCAGTGTGAGTTCTGTGCAGCCTTCTTTGTGATGCTCCTGAGTCAGGGGCTTAGTATCAGAGATAGCTGGCTTAAAATAGCAGTTTTCATACTTGGAGTTAGGGATGGATGACAAGGCACAAAACATATCTTGGGTGGAGCACTGGAAATCCCAAAGATATGTTCTTATGCACATTTCTTTCCATCACTTTCCCCCACCCTTCCCAGTCCCCTCTTGGCAGTCACAGAGAGTGTTCCGTGTATTTTGAGCCAGTGGCTGCTCAATGCCAGACGAAGCCCTCCTGATGGAGCCTGTACTGACCCGGTCAAGGCCCGGTGACACTGGATTGTGGATGGAACAAGTAATTACCCTGTGGGTGTTACAGAAAATAATTTTTAATGAGGTGATGCCTGTTGATCTGGAATGTAGTGGCTTGAGGTAGGAGAGGGTTAGGCCAGGGGTGTGGGGAGGTTGCTGCTGCCTTTAGCAGTACAAAAGGGAAAGGGCTGCTGCCCAAAGCCGAGCTGTGAGTCTGAGGAGTTGGACCAGAGCCAGATCAACAGGCATGGCAGGAGCTTTGTTTGCTGTGGGCAGGGTGCATGCAGTCAGAGGGAAGGCAGAGAAAGCATTAATGCTAAAACAGGTGAAGGGGAGATGCAAGAGATGAGATTTTGGGATAGGCAGGACATGAGGGATGTGTGGGTAGAGACACACTTCATTGCAGGAATAAAGACAGCATGCCTGAGAAAATGCTGTCCTACAGCTTATTTGGGTATGCACTCCGTGTGCATTTGACCCCTCGCAAATGCAGTGTAGAGGACTCTGAGGGTGTGGTATCATGAACTGAAGTCTGGTGACAGCAGTAACATGTGAGGGCTCCTGGCCCCTCCACTTGGTCCTCTGTGTGCTCAGGGTTGTTCCTAAGGCAGGGCTGTGAACCAGCTGGTCCGGGTTTTGTTTAGCCTGGATAAGCTCAGGTTTGCAGTGCTGGCCCAGCCAAAGCAGCATGGTGGGGAGAGGACCAAGGGCCACAGTAAGGTTGCGTCAAAAGCCTGGCACGTGCCTTCGGCAGTTTGTGCTTGAAGCCATGCCTTCAGTGGGCTGAAACCCTGCAGCAGTACCTCCAGACTAGCACCAGGCATTACTTAACTCCATTAAGTGCTTGTTACAAACTCCAGTGTGTGCTTTTTATTATTCATTTTCCTCCTGGGTGGTGACACCTACCTCCATACAACTCTCACAGGGCAAACCCATGCTCCCATCTGCCATATCCCACTCCTACATGGAAGGGAGCACCCAAGATTCATCAAAGAATGGCAAAAACCAGAAGGGTCCAAAAGAAGCTCATGGAGTTTTATCAGCAAACTACACACTTGGCATAGAAATTCATGTTTTGCCCCCACTCTCTAATAGTGAGAGGAATAATTAAAGAAAAGAGGGAAGAAAGTGAGAGGGAGATCATATTTCAGAGGAAAGGAGATCCGCAGTCCTGGATCTAGGATCAATCCAGCCAACAGGGCCTGGGGAACACATCCAAGGCGTTGTGGGGCTACCTTCTTATAGGTAAGTTTTGCCCTCCCTGGGATTAGGTTTCTTGCTTGTCATGTAAATGAATTAGCATGTGTAGTCTTCTGGACTTCATGGAAATGGGGGGAGCTTTGAGGGTCTTTTGGTGGTCTTGATCCCCCTCTACTGGACTTGCCTGCTCCTTGACCCCATTCCCATGCCTGCACTGTTTTGTGTTGTGTGGTCTTCATGGACCAGAACAGGAAAATTTTCCCCAGAAAGGTGCTGCTTTACCTCTGCATATCCCCCCTTTCCAGCCACATCCTTTTCTAGCTTGCCTGCCTGAACGGTCGTCGGTGTTTGAGGCATAGCAGCACATTAAATCCTTATTGCCCAGGCTTCTGCACCGTCTGTGGCCAGCTAGCAGCAGTAGGTGGCTGGAGACAGAGTACAGCTGGAAGCAAGGGACATTGTGTCCTTTCTACCCTCCTGTGGTGGCATGTGGTGAAGGAAGTGGAATGGTCTCATTCTGGCTGTTTGGATGACAGCACTCTCCTTGTTAAAGCAACAGATTGCCAGGATGAAGAGATTCATCATTAGAAATTGTTACATCCTGAATACCTTAATTAGTGCATAAATTCTGTCTTTTGTGGGTGATGCTGTGATGGTGAGATTTGTCCTGTGTTTCTCTTCTATAGCTTTATTTTTTTTTACGAAGAAAATGTACTCAATGGGAGAAATGATTCCCCATACATGTGGTAATGAAGATAAAAGGTGCATGTGTTTTTGTCTTTTGCAATGCAAAGCAAGAACGGCCCTCTAGTGGTCATGGCTCTAAAAAAAAGCGATACGGGGAATTTTCTTCATCTCGCCCAAGCAATATTGCAGTCACTGTTTTCTCCAGGGCACTCTAGTGAGGAAGACATGCATGACAAAAAATTTTCCCTTCTCCTTCACATTCTTGTGCTTCTAGATTGAGTAACTAAGATAATATTTGCAGTTTAGTCATGTAATTGGCAACTTCAGACTGTGCATCTGGGGAGCTTTTACTTAACTGACTTAACTGCGCACATTAATAACGCTGGCAATTATTTATTGAATAATAGGCTATTGGGTTTCTTAAGTAGCTAAAGCACCGAGCTGTGGAACAAAGACTAATGTAAATTACTGTCAACTGTATGACACAATTTGTTCCTGAAACCGAAAATTATGCCTTCATTTTGTTCACTTTTATGTAATTTTTTTTTCTTTTTGAATTCTTCTCAACAGCCCAGTGACTTCTCAGTATCTCTAAAGGCGTCGGGGAAGAACAAACATTTCAAGGTGCAGCTCGTGGACAATGTCTATTGTATTGGGCAGCGACGCTTTAATACTATGGATGAGTTGGTGGAACACTACAAAAAGGCTCCCATCTTCACCAGTGAACACGGGGAAAAGCTATATCTTGTGAAAGCACTTCAGTGACGTTGAAGATGGACTTGGCCACCTGGGCCTCTTACAACTTACAAGCCTTAGGTCCTAAATTCACTTTTATAGAGCAGAGCAATATCTGAAGCAGGCTTAAGGAATAGGCTCTTTCTAAAGTGTTTGCTCTGTCAGTTGCTGTTTGTCCTTTTTTTTTTGTTTGCCTCTTTTTGTGTTCCGGTTTTGTTAACCTCTGACCACCTCTCTTCAGGTTGAGAGTTTCCCTTGGGTGGCCATGGCGAGCACTCACCTTCCCGGCAGAGTTCAAAACGCCCCTCTCCTGTGTACGTTTACATAGTTAGCTCAGATGAAGGAGGGGCGTTTTCAATTCAAACCAGTGTTAATCTGTTCAGACTGCTCATGCAGGCAGAACTCTCCATTCAGAGACATCGGGCACAGTTTGAATGCACTGAAGCTGCAGCTGCTTGAGTGAGAGAGAGTAGGCATAACAGTTGTGGCTGTGAGTTCTGTAGCTGTATCACTTACCGAGTAGGGTAATACAAAATCTCCTAGTTCCTAGAAGCACTCTTTACGCTGTACTCTGCTATTACATTGCCTCTCTGACTCTTTGTAAAGAGTACACTAATTAAAAGCATTTTGTAATAGTACTTCTTAAACTACTATGGTAAGATTGTAGTAAAAGAAAACTAGTGTATTTTGGTCTGTAATTGCAACAAAGAGAAATTTTATTTGAAAGTTGATTACTAGAGAAAGAATAATTGAATTGTAAAGGCTGAATGTTTTGGTAATCTACAACCAAATGTGCCATCCACATAATGCTTTTTCCTCTTGCCCTTCTGCTTGTTTGAATTAAATGATCATGTATTTAATTCTCAAAGTAATATGTATCTGTAGCTGATTGTTGACACTAATACAGAAGATTAATAAAAACTGATCTTGGGACCGGGTGGGGCGGGCTACCAACACTATATATATATTTGCTTTACAGAAAGAAATCTTCGGGTTTTACAGAGGATGGCGTGGTTGGTAGGAAGAGACACAGAGAATGTTTATGAAGAAAATGCATTTTTCTCTTTTCTTTACATTTAAACTCCTTTATGGTTTAAATATAGAGTCTTTAGATGGCACATTCCTGAGACTGAAGAAGGGATCATGAGATCTCAAAATCTTGCATACTCAGTTTTTTGGATATTGTAATAAAAAAGGTATTATGTCATGATGGAGTACTGGATTTATCCTTGGGTGGTAGTCCTGGTGTTACTTTAGCAAGGTGAAATAGAGTGAATAATGAATTTGTTTGTCTTGGAATTTGTGTGGCCTAAAAAGAAATCATCTGCAACTGCAGAGGACAGTTTTGATATGAGGCAGTGTCTAATGAGCTCTGTGTTTCTTGTTTCTGTGATAATTAAGTCCATTCATAGCTTTAATGAAAACTGCAAGATGGACCTGTTTCCTGGTACCTCTTTGCTATTAAAACACATTTCTTAAACTATTCTGTATTTCAGCCAGTAGTAGTGCAACTACCTCTGTGTATAACTCCAGAGCAGGTTAAGCAGCCACCAGCCCTGTCTGACTTGCTTTGGGGTAAATCATGCCACTGCCAGGAGCCTGCACTGGCCCCTTTGCGAATGAACCGCAGTCTTGCTCAGATCCAAGAGGCAAGTACAGTTTCTGAAGTTCTATGCATGTACTGTTTTTCCACCACTCTTGAAGTCTTATTTCTGTAAGGTTTTCTGAATTGACAGCTTGTATTGGAACTAAAAACTGTATTTTTCTGTATGTGCATTTACTAAAACCTGAGCAGTGACACTTGTGCTTGGTAAAGCTTAATGAAAGAAAGCAGTGATTCAGAGCAATCCAAAATGATCATGCATTATCCTGAAGAGCACCTACCCATGACTGTCTTCTAAGAAGATAGAAGTTTTCCTTAGGAAGTTGGTGAGAAGTACCAGTTGTTTACAACTTACCTACAGAAGGACTTCACAGTGAGCTTCTTAAACCTCATGAGTGAATTCTGCAAAGAATGTAGGGATTTGCCTTCTAATTCCTAGTTTTTTCTTTAGGTGAATCTAAGCATGTACCAAGTATGGCAATAACATTAAGAAAGTCATATATTGTATGAGCATTTTCAGGTTTGAGTGAATTGCTTTCAGTCTTATTGTCTCTTGGTAGTATTTGCAAAAATTATATATGGGATTGGTTTACCTTTTCAGTAAACTGATTACTCTAATTACTGTTTCGTGCCCCTTGTTCATTTTTTTCCTGAAATATTGCCTGTGTTTCCTGTTTCAGGAGCCTTCATATGCCTCTTGCAATCTTTTTACACTTTTTTCTAGAGTCCATTTTTACAAGCTCTCTTAGTTGCTAGCTCCTTTCTAGTCCTAGTAGCTTAGAACTAAATCAAATAGGCATCTGAATGTTTTGCTATATGCTTTATATTTTAATGGATTTATCAAATTTTCTTTGCTTGTTTTTGTTACCTCATCCTCTGTAAACAGCTGCTGTGTCTTGAGGTGTGAATTGTAAAGTACTTTGTTTTGGAAGCAGTTAGTTAATTTATGACCTGTAAATAACTAGCTCATGTAATTTCTTTTCTTTTTTTTTCAAGTAGGTCTCACCTGGGTTTTTCCCATGGTGTATTTTATCAGCATGCTTTCCATTCAACAGGCTTGTTAATAGCTCTTCAGTTGTTCCCACCGTTATTGAAATATGTTCGTACAAATTTTGCCACCTTTTCCTGCCCTTTTGATCTCACTTGCTGGACTTGGCTTAAGCATTAATAATCTTCAGTACTAACTGCTTGATAAAGGGGCAATAGACATGGATTTTATTATTATTTTCCTATTTTATACATACCTTTCAATTATTTGACAAAACCTTACCTTTATTTTTTGACTACTTATAGCCTCTTTGTCAAAACCTGGGTGGGGGGGATTTTTTTTAAAATATGAGCTGAGTCATGGTGACTTGAATTTCTTTGCCTGCAGTATTCATTAAAGGCTCAAATAATTTCTGATGGAGTAGAAGTTGTGATTTTTCTTTATGGTGTTCAGTCTGGCTTTTGCCATCGTACCTGATTCATACAGGTGTATAAGTTGTACTTTTAAGTATTATTCCTGTACAGCTGTTAATGTTTTTTTTGCCTTGCTGGTGTCTATGGAGGAATGTGAATAACTTGTGAATCCATAACAGTTGCTGTACTTTCCACACAGTGGCAGAAATTTGAGATCCGTGTTTATAATTTTAGCTCTGGGAGCTTGTTGACAAGCTCCCACTTGAAGTTATCTTGACTGTTTGTGGTATCACCCCTTTTGGTACCACATAGTAGGTGGGGACAAATTAGCAAAGGATTAATATAAGAGTGTGCTGAGAACGTGCCAGGTAAACTCACATGGACCTACTGTGTTATAAAAGCAAAGGATTTGCTTACTCTTTGCTTTTGAGGAGAGAAGAAGCAATAAAGGCATGCAGTTGGGTATTTAACCTCACTGACTGCATGAACAAACTCTGAAGTCCCACACTTGAATGATTCTGCTTAGTGTTCTCTATTCAGATCTTCTTGTCTCATAAATGTATATTAAATCCTGGAAGGTTACAGCTGTTCTTCCAAACCTTTATTGTAGCTTTTCTGTAAAGCTTGGTGTCTGGTTTAATGGTTTCACTATGGGGAAATAGAGATCCTCCACACTTAGAACAGTAACTTCTGTAATAACACAAAGTTGAAGTACTTTCAGAATGCCACCATACAATTTCACCTATAAAAATGAGTCAGATTTTTTCCTAAATTATAAATAAAAAACTTGAAAATGGATCACAGTTCCTTTGAACTAGGTGTGACAATTTACGTGGCAAAAACTACTAAATAACTGTAAGGGCTTTCATTTCTTCTTGGTCTTAAGCTAGTTTAATTCAGTGCTGTAGAGGTAAATGAAACCTGGGCAATCTCTACAATCTGAAGATTGAAGTTCTGTTTTCTTACTTCAGTGGGATGGGATGACTCATTTTTAGATGGAAACTTGTTAACATATTTATAATAAGCTATGAAAGTCATATTGCTAAAGTAGCACTGAGCTCTTAAAATGCTCTAGGAGCTATGAACCTTCCTATTCGTTTCTTTTCAGTACATTTAAAATTCAGTGCCTTTTTTATGAAGTGGAAAAGTGTAAGCCAGCAAGAGTACAGCATGCACAGTCCTGAAGAGCATTACAGATTGCCTGTACCACGTGAATGAAAGATTTTAGAGTAGGATGCAAGTAAACACTGCCATTCATTCACTGTTTTGACTAACAAGTAAATCAGTTGTGCAATACTCTTTTAGAAAGTATGCTGCAATTGCAACCCAAATGTGCACCAGCTTTAGTACGTGATAATAGTGCCTAATGTGTGTATGTTCTTGTGCCAGTGTCTTGCAAAAGCAATAGTTTGCTGTCTCTCTTTTTTAGGTGGGTGTTCGTATCTGTGGCTGTTGGATATAGTTATAATTTGTTGGAGAAATCAACATATAATGTTTTTTGACCTAAGTTGACGTAATGTGAAAAATAACATATATAGTATACTTAAAACTGTAGTATTTTCTGGTCCTTTGCGTGCTGCTGGAACCCTATGGTCTTTTTGTATTTTAAAATGTAACTTTTTTTTCTGGAATATCCTTAGTGTTTCTTTTCTTGTTAGAAAATAGGCTGTTTCCCCTGTTGTTACTTCAACTATCCACCCAGGCTGATAGAGAAGCTGACTAATAGAAGTGGCATGTAGCCGTTGACACATTAGACATGTTTTTCCTTGCGTTTTCTTTCCCATGTGGTAATATTAAACAGTTTAAGAGTGGGAGGTTTAACAAAAAGAAAGAAAAAAGAAGATTCTCTAACTTGACAGGTTATCTTCAGCAGTGGGAGTTCACAGTTGTGAGGAAATAGTAACAGGTAAGAAATGTTCTTTTCTATTTTCCTAAATGGATTTAGTTTGGAATTTATCTTGGCGTCATATGGCATGAGTGCATGGAGTAATACAAAGGTTAACAAATTAATGCTGATTTAGTCCATTTTATTGAAGGAGTGGATGGATAAAGTTGTTAATCTCAATGTTTTACTACAGAAAATCGTAGTTATCTTAGAAAGGGGAGAACTGGGATGTTGGGGATTTCTTTGGTGGTGGTGGGTTTTTTGTTTTGGTTTTTGAGGAAAGACTTCAAAAGGGGTGCCTTACTCCAGTTTTCAAGCCAGATTTTACTTCTAAGCTTCTTCCCAAAAAACATGTCTTGAGTGTGGATCAGGCCACAGGGAATGTGTTAAATGGAATTATTCTCCCAGCTGTAATTGAAACTGGTGGTGAATAATGGGCTACTTTCTTTCTTTTTTTTTTTTTTTTAATTTTGATCTCCATTAGATTGGATACATACATCTATATGGAAATTAATTAGTGGGTTCTGTGGGTTACTGACTTAGTTTTTCACCTGGGTTCAACTCTCTCAAATTGAAATAAGCTTGCTGACTTTTTTTTTTTAATTCCTTTTTATGTCACAGAACCAGTAGTGCATTCAGTGCAATTATAATTGGTAATGCAAAGAAGCCCTTCAGTTGTGGGCAGCTGGTATGTTTGGAATACTAAATCCATAGATGATGATGATGATAATACAGCCATAAAGAATTGCTGGGCACCGGCAGACAGTCGGAGAGAACAGGCTCTGGCATCATTAACCAAGTGTCTTGATGGTTTCTCTTTGGAGAATTAGGATGTTTATTTTCATTTGAATATACATAGCTAATTTGTAGAAGTTAAACTTAACCCTTTTTTGGTGTACAGTGTGTTTATACATAAGTAAATTTGCAGGAATTAGCACTGCAGGAGGGAATATGAATGTTGAGGCCTCAGGAGAATTAAAGGTACTGGTGTTTGTGACAGCTTTCCTAATGAAAATCCTTCTAGGTTTATGTCCCAGTGAAAAGTGAAGTACTGCTTCATGTTCCTTGGTTTTGCACTGGCATTGGCCTGGCTCTGTGCTGCCACAACCTGTCTCCACCAAAGACAGGGCAACTGTGATTATGTTAGAAGAGATTGCCATAGTGTCAGGGCTCTTGTGCAACTAGCTTGGGCTAAGCACAGAGTGCAGTGTGAAGAGAAGAACAAGGTGTTGGAGAACCCACCAGGAATGGGTGGGTGCCACAGAGAACTCATCAAACCTAGTTATTTTTGTCCTTTGCCCTTACTAGTTCAGCAGTGAATGCTGACATTATCAGTGTTTGATGTTTTGTGTTAATAAGTGTCAGGGTTGTTTCTTGTGCTAACAGGTAACTTTGATCAGATGTGCCACTTCTCTGGCTTATCTCTGTGTAATCATTCTGCTATGAAGTTCAAAATGGTTTAAGAGAAATTACGTCTTCATTTTAGCTGCCATTTCTGATGCAGCATATAACTACACCTATGTTGTCAGCCTTCTGATGCTCTTTAGTATTACTTTTTCTGTAAAAATTAGAAGTCTGAGCATGTTTCAAAAGTTGTCAACCTCAACTCAGTCCTTTGCTGTGTGGTGAGTATTAGATTACCAGTCATGGGCCTCTCCATGGCAACATTCCATATTGTTTAACAGTGGTCCCAGAGACTTGTCTCCCTAAAATAGCATCAGACTTCTTTTTTCTCGTTGTTCATTTGGCTTTTTTTCTCTCCATTTTTTTCCCTTAGAAATACACATGCATCTGTCTTTACAGTCTTACTAGTTCCTGGAAAGTCTCCTGGTCCTTGGCTGCTGTTCTGGAACTTTGTGGATCATTTGGAACAATGGCCTTTCCATCCAGTGTTGGCTTCTTGGGAAATAATAGTTGTCTTGATGAATTGCGTTATCCTCTGTTGGGGAAATAGGAGCCAAAGGTGCTTTCCTACTTCATGGTAGTTCTGGGAAGCACTTTGTGCTAATAGAGTGAACTCTGGCCATTCTTTAGAAAAGAAACAAAAGAAAGAGGGAACAGGTTACCATTCTGGTTTGAATTGAATGCTCTGTATTAGCTTGCAAATAATTCTAAAACTGTAATAATGGAGGAGGTTGTTATATAGTGCAATGTCAGGAACCACTTTGGTTACTTATGGGAGGAGGAGATTGCTTTCTTCGGCATTAGCAGGATGTTAATTAGTCTTAGAATTTCTGAAGAACAAACTCAACCACCTTCAGGAATATATCTGAAATCAAGGTGTGCATACTACACTTCTGAATCTTTGAGGGTAGGGCACTACACAGTCACCTATCTTAAATTTTTATTATTTTACTGTTAACTGCAATGATTTTACTTTTATGATGACTTAGATGAATCATTTTTCTTGTGTTTTTCCTAGTGCAGTTGCATGTGGTCCGGCATAATTTTCATTGAAACTGGTTGAGCTTCCAGGAATCCTGCATGTCCTGTGCTTTATTCATGTGTACTGCCTTCCTGCCTAATTTGCAATTGGTCTCCTATTCTGCCTTTTTGCTTTTCTCACCTGTTTTTTCTTTTGCCGTAGAGCTTCTTCAGTTTTTCATCTCCTTCTTCTTGTCTTCAATTATTTCTACTCTCCCTCCATTCACAACTTTTTGTATTTAGAGCGTGCCTAATGAAGAGGACTGATTGCTTTGCTCCACACTTCTCCCTTACACCCCCAGATTGCAGAGGAGCAGGCCAACTTCCCTACATGGAGCGGTATTTGAGCTGTGGGAACATCAAGGAACAAACCATTGAGCATATAACTATATGGCCTGAGCAAACCTGTTCTTACTCACACAGGTGGTTATTGGATGGTGTAATGCCCACTTGAATCAGCAGCTTGACTTCGGAGCTTCAGTGCGTGTGTTCTCACTGTGGAAGGTGCTCAAACAGGCTAAGCATCTGCAATTCTGAAATGGAGAGTGGGAAAATAAATGGCCAGTATTTCTGCATATTTACCCCAAATGCCACACAGTATGCTCATCAAAACAGGGGTAGTGAAATTCTTATGTTGGTATTTGGGAGTGATGTCCCATCCCTCCTTTCTTGCTTGCTGAAGTTTCTTCTGCTTGACCTACTGGATGGTATTTTCTAGCACTGCACAGAGAGATTAGCAAGGATTCCTCCAAGAGAGTTGCAATTCAGCAGTAGCAGCTTTTGACATCTGATTTGCTTGAATTGCATCGATCCATATTTAGGCTGATATAGTGGAGTTGTTACAGTGGCATATAACTATTACACTGTGTTATAGCTGTAAATGCCAGTTTGTGCTGTTTATTGGGACTGTTATAGTTATGGTGTGTGCTATAAAATCTTCATTCAAAACCTGATTTCATAAACAAAGCCCTTTAATTAAAAAGAAAAAAGTAGCCCCCACCCCACATACAAAAGGAAGGAACAGCTCAAACTGAAAAGAGGAGCCAGAGTAATTGTTATGCACTGTACACTGATGATGGAGAGCATACAAAGAGCATACACCAAGGAGGCGTGGAAACGAAGCAGCATAAAAGGACTGGTGACAGTGCCATTGGGAGTGCGCTCACCCACACGAATGGAGTGATGCATGTGTTGGCACCAGTGAGCAGGAGTGGAGTTCAAAATGATCGCATGAGTCATTTGCTAAGGGACCAGGCTGAGCAGGCCCAGTCCAGAGCAACTCCAGTTTCATTCTGAAGAAGTTCATGCATTTTCTCCCAAGATACAGAGACGGGATATAAATAGCAGTGGGCTTGAATAAGCAGTCAGCCTCTGTGGCAGGAAATGAAGACATCTAAGAAATCCCCTTTGTCCCAGATAGATGTGTGTGTGTGCCTGTTTACTTTCCCTCCATTTTAAAGACTGCTTCAGATTTGATTTGTTCCAGAACTCACTCAGTTCTCCATTCAGAATCAGTGCAAGCCTTTTCGTAGCAGACTGATCGCCAGGGAAAGGTTTGATTACCCTTGAGCATGAGTGTAATCCATGTTGTCCTAGACTCACATGGGTGCCTTAATCCTTGGTGAGCTCAGTGCCTTAGGAAGGGAGAACCAATACTTGAACAATTTTAGTGTAGGGTACCTAATTGCATTAAAACTCCTCTGCTCTTCCTCCTTCCCCACCATACTGATGGCTTGGGGGATACATATGCCTTTGGTTTCTATGGTTGATATGTTTTGCAGCCCTCATACTTGCTCAAGTTGTTTTAAGTTTGATACTTGGGGAAAAAACCCCTTGAACCTGCTTCTCACGCTAGCCGTTCCCACTGAATGTGAAAAATGTCTGCACTCCCGTAGTCATACCCCTGCCAGCCAGGGAACCTCATTGCCCACTGCCGTAAGAAGGATGTGTTGCCTGCCATCAGTACGCAGAAAATACAGGATTGCTCCATCCCTGATGGAAGTGCAGTATGAGGCTATTTGTACGTCATTTCACATCAGCATGGGCATGAGTTGGATTGGGAGTTGATGATGCATAAAACTTGACGACGAGAGGAAAAATAAGGTGTGTGTCAATTCTGAATCGTCTCTTTTCAATGAAGAGGCCTTAATGTCTATGCTGGCCCTCCTATTTATAGAGTGGTAACAGTAGACTTAACCAGTACACTTATATTAGGGGGATGCAAGGCCTTAAAAGCACTGCATAAAAGGCTCTCTGTGGTGCTTCTGTTTTTAAAGCAAAGAGGACATAATTGTTGCAAAAGTAGTGAATCCGGGTTAAAAATACACCTTTCTTGTTAGTAATACTGGCTGATGTGGTCTCTTTGCTGGTTCCTCATCAGTCCTTGTGAGGCCTTGTACTTCTGAATGGGACCCATCTCCTCCCAGTGAGGAATGGGTGCAAGTGAGTTATGAAGTCTTAACATGGTGCTCTGAACTAATCTTCCCCTGGGCTTTCAGCTGCTGTGCTTCCTAGTCATGAAAGCCATCTTTTACAGGCTTGAATAAGAAAGCTGAGAGATTTTTCCAGAAGCTTGTATCTGTGTCAGCAGACATTAGGAAGAACAGTCTTGAAATTAAGTCATGGTAAATTGTGATCTAGAGAGCTGTAGATTTTTACGCTCATCTAGCATGATAGACAGGTACTGAAAAAAATAGGAAAAGTTAATGAAGGCATTTCTTTTTCTGAATGACATTCATCCCTCCTGTAAGCCTTATCCTTTCCAGATGGTAGAGAAGTTTGACAGTGCTTCCTCCCCTCTGAATTTCTTGCCCTAGAACTTAGGAAACTGGCCAATCTTGGTACTGTCTTCTGGTAAATGATTACAATTTACACTTGCCACATGTTTTGAATATACAGGCTTGTTGACATGTTTCAGCAAGATTTGTGTGTGAGCACAGGCAGAAATCACTGCCCCTCAGCAATGCTGCCAATACTGAGAAACACACATGTAATTTATCTGGCACCCTGATTGTTAGTTTGAGAATGCTTTGGTTTTTAATGGGCAGTGGCCATGCACTGAGATGCAGAAAGAGGAAATTATTTGTGAAGAACCTTGCAATATTATGCAATAACCACAAAGAGCATCAACATTTACTTTACATGTTCTCTAAGGACTTATACTGAAGCTGGCTGAAATTTAATGGAAAGATCAAAATGACTAGACTTGGCTTTGGATCAAACTCTAATACAATTCATTTCTTACTGACTTCTGTTTGATATCAGAAGGTATTAAGGCACTTGCACTTATGATTTTAAGAGGCCTAATTTTAGAAGATAAAGGGGATCAGAAATGTTAACTTGTATTCCAGAGCAGCTGACTGGAGTATACATCTGTGTTTTCTAAACTATCTTAGGTGAGGCATATTTACTTTACCAATCTTGCAAAAAGTATAAAAAGGGGAGATGGTGCCAAATCTGCTAAGAGAATGTCATATTTCATGCTTACTTCAATATGAACTATTGCACTGTTCTTTAACTGAATCTGACTTCCTAAGTTTTCGTCTGTAGAATTAGTGTGGCTTTTCTCAGATTTTCTGGTTATTAAAGTTCAGCCTTCCAACTTCAGAGCTCCCTTGTCTAATGTTATTTGATCCTAGCTAGAGGAAAGTGTTTTAAGCGTTAGATGTATTTTTAATGGATAAAACCTTAATAGTAAGAATTTAAAGACTATTATACTTTGGGACTTAGCGAACCTCAAGCTGGAGAAGAAAAGAATGTATTTGTTTTCTCAGTTTATTTCACCTTTCAAATAATGTTCCAGATCTTCAAAGAACAGTATGGTATTACTGTGCCTATGCACTTGGACCTTACATTCCCATCCCACAGAGATTTTGCAAGTTTTCTTCATCTATAATAAGCCAATATTAAAAATAAATTCTGAATATCTCATAGAATCACAGCATGGTTTTGGTTGGAAAGGACCTTAAAGATCATCTAGTTCCACCCCCCCTGCCATGGGCAGGGACACCTTCCACTAGACCAGGTTGCTCAAAACCCCATCCAGCTTGGTCTTAGACACTTGCAGGGATGGGACATCCACAACTTCTCTGGGCACCCTGTTTCAGTGCCTCACCAGCTTCACAAGTAAATAATTTCTTCTTAATATCTAATCTAAATCTACCCTCTTTCAGTTTAAAGCCATCCATTCCCCCCTTGTTCTGTCACTACATGCCCTTGTGGGAAGTCCCTCCCCAGCTCTCTTGTCAGCTCCCTTTAGGTTCTGGTTGGTGCTATAAGGTCTCCCCAGAGCCTTCTCTTTTCCAGGCTGAACAACCCAGATTCTCTCAGCCTGTTTTCATAGGAGAGGTGTTCCAGCCCTCTGATCGTGTTTGCAGCCCTCCTCTGAACTCCAGCAGGTCCAGGCCTTTCATCTGCTGAGGTCCCCAGAGGTGGATGCAGCACTCCAGGTGGGGTCTCACAGGAGCAGAGTAGAGGGGCAGAATCCCGTCCCTTGCCCTGCTGCCCACGCTGCTTTCGATGCAGCCCAGGACACCAACAGCTTTCTGAGCTGCAATGTGCATATTGCCAGGTCATGCCCAGCCTGTGTTTGTTTAGAAACATACTTTCCTCCAGTCCTTTGGAATTACAGAGAAGACAGTGTCACATATATTCCCAGTTTCAGGACTTGCCTTCGAGATAGTCACATGTTGCACCATCGTAGTGAGAAATGTTTTCAATGTGTGAAAGAGCTTAAAAAGTAGATTAGGAATGATTGCTTTCAATTCCTTCATCTCATGGGTTTTGATGTTTACCTTTGTGATGGCATAGCAATATAACACAACTGTAGCTGAAGTTTGGCAGTTTGTTTCTCTTGGGTTCTCTTTCAGCTTCTCTGAAAGAAGCATTAAGCTTGCTGCTTAATGATGTTCCTTTCTTCTCTGCTGGTGGGAACTGACTGGATTCGCTAGCTTCATATTTCAGTAATTACTCTGGAATTCATTGTAAGATGTTCAGTACTGGACAGTGGATAGAGAGCATTAAAAAGAGCATTAAAAGAGCATTGAGTTTCCAGGCAGGGATCAGATCCTGACAACTGCTTGCAGAAGGATTTAGCAAGGTTACACCTGTTTATCTGCTGCAAACTGGTCTTTTTTTTCCTTTCTCTTGCTGCCATTTTCCCATGTCTTCAGTGATTCACAGCCTCCTACACTGCAGTCCACTGGGACTGCCAGAGATGACTTTGTTATTAGTTGATGTTTCTTGAATGACCCAAGTTTTCCTTGTAATCTGATTCCATCAAGGGGATGGTGTTAGGCCTCTGGGATTTTCAGGAATGACTTGCATTGCACACACTTAAAGAAAGCTTGTTCAAAGTGACCTAAAAACCTAAAAGTCTCAAAGGAATCAGCATTTTTTTTTAGTTGTAGGCTCAAAAACATGACTTCCTCAAATGCCTGTGCTCTTTTGGATGAGTGTGCTTGCTCCATGCCAAGTTATCCTGCTTGCTTTCCTCTAGTCCTAAGCTCCTCTGTGCAAGCAAGGGTCACAATCCTGCTTGGACATGAGCCACCCATGTTAAATGACCGCCTATGACCCCAATGCTTTCACTGTTGTACCCTCCTCTTCTATCTGTGTGCTCACCGTGTGAGATTTCTCAGTCACATATGAAACTGAAGGCACAGTCTTGGGCCCTGCTTATGAAACACCATTTAAAAAGCCACTACAGACTTCAGTTTGTCTTGAATGTGTGAAAGTCCACCTTCTTGGCAGAGTGGTATGTTTCCATTTTCTATTTATGAGAAGGATGATAAATCACAAATGTCGTAAGATTACTCCTGTAGGCTGTATACGTGCTTTGTAGATGCCCCCCAAAATAGAGGGAATTAAATAAGGAATTAGAAAAATTAAATGGTATTGTGCATTTTCTGCCATTGGCCTGTTCTTCCACGTGCTTTGCAGCACTGAGAAATAAAAACACAGCCAGTCTCTTCCTTTTACAACACTACTTAGACAGTGTATCCCTCTGCTACTAGAATTTATTGCCAGAGTTGCCAAGTGGCAAATCACATGGATTCATCACATGAATGGACCCTTGTTCATGTGGAATTGCTTTGCTGCTGCAAAACTGTTTCCTGTAGGTCACTGATTTGCTGTCATTCAGGTGCTCAGCGATGTTATTCATCATTTCTTTTTGCTGTTGATCAGAGTCACACTTCAGGCTGTGAAGAAGGGTACAGAGGATATTCAGTATAAATTTGAACTCTGCTATTCTCTCTTAAGGTGCGTGTTGTAAGGAAGGCAGGGAATTAACTCCCCTGCTGCTTCTGCCACAAGTGGGATTTAAGGTGAGCCAAGAAACTTCAGCTGATGCTCCATATTTTATTGGGTGTCAGGCAAACCCGGAAACTTTCTTCATGAGGGCTGTGCATGCTCTTGACTGGTGAAATATTTCACCCGCTTCAGCAGTGGGAGGTTGTTTAATTAAAGGGAATAAGTAGCATGTACTATATCAAACACTTTAATTCTGAAACCTTGGAAATGAGAATTAATAGATTCATGCAGAAGTGTGCTTACAGGGGATTAATGACTGTTGTTAAGCTGGTGATTATTCATTTCCATTTTGAATACATTGGTCTGAGAATATTCTTGGGATACAAAAAATTTAAAAATGGAGATGTGGGGACTTGGGGGTGGGAACTCTGGGACTGAAATGTATCTCCCTTCAGTGCTACAGCATTAAAACCCACTGGCTGATGCTTCAGGTACCTGTGACTGTCAATTCAGCCCTGCACGTGGCCCTGCAACTTTCTGCTCAGTTTTCAAGCATGCCATAATACTGAGGATAAGGCTTAAAGACAACAGTGAAAATAAAAGTGTGAAATATTAGTAAAAGCCCAATTTCATGCCACTGATTGAGGGGAAATACAGTGAAGGTTTGTATGATGTTCACAGGGGCTTTGGTGTCGTGCTGCTATCACTCACATCCACAGTCCTCCAACAGTCTCTGGGACTTGAATCAGACCTAGTTTGCCTGGATTATCAGTGCAAGTTTCTCCCATCTTGCTTCATGCAGAATAAAAGAAACTGCCTCGCAGTTCTAGGACTGGCATTTAAAACAGAGGGGCAATATTAAGAGAGATAAGTAAACCCTTTTTAAAAATGTGCCCTGTGGAATGGTTTTTGAAGAAAAACTGATCATGGGGAAGAACAAGAGAAAGCCGAGGTACACACATGTGAGTTTCTCATGCAGAAAGTGTGGGGTGGGGAGTGAACAAGAAGATCAGGATGAGGAATGAGCCTCCACTGATACTCACACAGAAAGGGAAGAGTATTAAATCAGGTCTATTGATTGGCACTGATACAAAAATGATGCTTTTCTCTTAAGCACAACTCTGCTGTCACAGCTTTTTGGCTACTGAGGTATGCTCCCAACAAAAGACATTACCTTAATGCAGAGAGGTCACTGTGAGCCGCAGGCAGAACTGAGGCTGTGACATATTCTCAAGCATGGTTAAGCAGACAATTTTTTTCTAGTGCATTTTTACATCTGTATTTTTCTCTCCTGAATGCTTCTGTTGATAGTCAGACTTTCTCAATTGTTATTGCTCACATTAAGTGGTAGGAGGACAGAAGAGTAAAAACCTGAATGCTTATAATGTCCCTCACTGTTGCAAAATCATTATTGGTAACCAGGTGACATCAGCACAGGGGATTAGAGAAGCACAAAAATAGTACATGAGGGGTTAAAAAGACAGTGCTAGTGGCTGTAGAAATAATCTTCCCTTTCTCAAATAAAGTGCTCTCATCCACTAACTCATCTATCTCAGTCCTCATTAAAGTTAGTGGGAGCCTTTCCATTAACTTAAAAGGATATTGGATCAACCCCAGATCTTCCGTGCTGGGCGTAACGGGCACAGTTGTTAAGCTCAGAGGTGAGCAGAGGGAATTTTATGACTGAAGAGTCAGTGTGAAATTTCAGCCCTCTTGAATCCACTGGTGAAACTCCCATTAACTTCATTAGCGCTGGGATTTTGCCACTAGACTCAGCATGAAGTGAAATCAATGTGGCAAGAGACGGCAGGATGTTTGACAACAGAGATGCTAGCTGTGTTTTATCCATGGCTGGAATGCTGAAGTGTAAACTGTTTTCTCTGTTAAAGGTTCATGCTGCCATTTCAGTTGCAATAGGAGAATTCAGCCTGACTGCAGCTGCCTGTCTCGTAAGGAGAGAAATTCTGGCATGGCATCTGGTATGGGCTTTCCTTCAAAAATGCTCCCTTGGGAGATTTCCAGTTTATCCAGAGGTGGCTGTATCTAATATGCAGCAGATAACTGAAATATAATACACTTCCATCCAGCAGCAGACATGAAGCCCATAATCCCTTCCCAGGTGGAAGAAAGCATAAAGCTGGAGTTCAAATAAAAATAGGGAATTTGGAAGAAAAGAAGCTTCTAAGAAAGTAATGAGCTGTACCCATCCAGCTGTGCTATCTGCAGGGAAATGATCTATTTTAAAATTGGAAAGAGATGCGTGTCTCTAAGAGGGAGGAAAAAATGATTGAAAACACATGAGAATGGAAAGGATTTTCACCACACTCTCCCCCACTCTGAAAAGAAAGATGTCCATTACAATAATCGCAGTGTAAGGCCCAGAAATGTGCTGCAGTGTGAGACCAGATCCATCCCTGGAGGGCCTGCAGGCAGAGATGAATATAAGAAGTCACAGGAGTTCAGGGATGGGTCAATACAATTATTTCAGTTTTCAAGCAACTAGTACATGGTTTTATAGAAAGGGCTGGAACTCTTATTTCCCTTAAGCAGTTGGAGTTGAACTCCAAAACCCAAAGGCTCTTAAAACACTGGTTGCTTTCTGAAATGTTTGTGGTTATCAGTATCTAATTCCAGCCTGTGTCCCAACCTCGGGCTGCCTTTGAAATATCACTACCGAGAGCTGCTCTGTGCTCCTTCTCTGCCCTAGCCTGCTCCCTGAGCAGGCTCCAGAGTGAAAGGATTTTTTGTAGGCATGTGCTTCACCTTTTATTTCTACATGCTGTTGATTGGTATTAGCGTACCTTCCTCAAAAGAGATGAGGATGATAACGAGGTGGTGCTTAACTGAGGTCCCTGAAAAGATCTCACTGGCTTTAGGCTCCGTCTGTAGCCACCAAAGATCTCTGTCCTTGGGGAGAGCGTGTAGGTGCAGTGTTGTAGTGCCTGCATTTAATGTGCTGCCTGTAAGTCTGACTCCTCCTGGGGTTAAATGGTTCATTTGTTCAAACGCTATCTTACTGGTAATGCCAGCGTGTCATTAATGTAGGGAATCATTAAGTGGGGAACAATTTTTCTGTCTACTTTTCCGTGTGTTAATGTTAAATGTGGTCCCCCATTCCTGCCTCCAACACCCACCCTCCACACCCCCCATCCATTTCTCTTTCTGGAGCATTCAGAGTGCATGACTTCATCTCCTTGATTATCTCGAGCCTTGGGAATGCTGGCTTTGTCTCTGAAACCACCAGAATGTGCTGAGCAAACACTGCTCCCGGTCAGGCTGCATCAGGGCTGGCGGTTAAACCTCCTATGCAAGAAAACTGAAAACTCGCGGGGAGCTGCTTTTCGATGAGATCATCTCTAATGATAGGGGGGTGTCTTATTTTGGTGAACTGGAGTGAACACGAGGGCAGTATCAAGGCCAGATAAAAGAGCTGTTGTTTCCAAATGTTTTTGTAGCTTTCTAGGATTCCATTTTTGCACAAAAGTGGGCATTCATTCTCAGTTATGTTGCAGTTTCATCTTTCATACTGACAATGTGGTTTCTGTCATTGGCAGCAGTGCCAGCAAAATCCGCCATGGATTTTTAAAATGTAATTGGGGAGGGAATGTTTTTTCTCCGAGAGGCATGAAGAGCTGTATCTCTGACTATGCAAACTTCTTAAGAGCTGTGCTGCTCACTCAAGTCTGTCTGTCCATAGGGCATTGTTGTTTTTGTGCATCAAGCAGCAGGAGTAAGCTGAAGCAAGGGAAAGGGAAGGATTGCTGTCAGGTATCTAATGGGAGCAATTTTGTGGGAACTCCCGTGATGGGAGTGCAGGAGCTCTCTGTGCAGCAGCTCCAACTTGTTGAGGGGTGTATTTGCTGCCACAGATGTTCTGATGTGCAGAACAGGAAGTAGGATGGGTTCGGTATTACTGGGATACAAGGAAGAGTACTCTGTTTCCATGTTAGCTGATAGTATCTAAGCTATGCAAATGCAATCTTTCATCATCTGCAGATATCTCCTTCTGCCCTTCATAAGGAAGATAACTTTATAGAGCTTGCTCAGAACTCAAGCTGTGGCATTACATTGTCAGAAGTGATCCAAAAGAGGGGAGGTGGTGTGTGAAAAAATGGACAATGTGGGTTGCATACCCTCACCCCCCAGTCTGTGAAGGCACACCTTGACATCTTGAATTTCCTCCTTGAATATTCAAAAAATGTGGGCCTGCCACTGTTCGTACACAGCAGAGGCAAATAATGCAGATGGCAATTACAACCACTGTTCAAATCTTAGTCAAGCATGTGCTTATTAGTTTGAAGAGTGTCAAGGTCCCACTTTCTCCCTGTCAGGCAGTACAACCCCCGCAGGTTTAGGCGCTGCCAGTGCATATGAGGACATTTTCTGTTTTCTGTCACTGTTCTTGCATGTATATGAAGTTGAGTGTTACCCTGATGTTTCAGTGATTGCTTCCAGCACAGCTTTTTCGGGGAAATAAATCATGCCAGTCAAATTAGGAAGTGATCCAATATCTTGCTCATAACCCAAATTAAGTAAAACAAAGCTTGTATTTTATTCTGGTTTAGAAGAGGTTTAATTCTTAGGCATGAAGCCCTCTATACTCACTTCTAGTCCATCACACAAGCATCAAAGAAATTGTTATAGCTTGGCCAGAAATGCTTAAAGATGTTCTAGAAAAGAGCTTATTCTCACTGAGCTGAGAAGATAAGCTTGTGCAGAGCTGAAACCAGCTTTCAGGAGTTTTGCAGGTGGAAGCTTTGAATGTCCAGCCAAGAAACCGACTCAGTTTTGACTGTTTCTATTGAGATTAGTGCTCAAGCCAGTGTTAATACACAGTTTTGCATGGCCTAACAAATAGAAGACGTAGCTTTATCACAGATGATGAAATTGAAGTCTTTTCCATAGAGATAGAAGCTAGAGAAGGTTACCGTGGACAATTGCTGACTCTGAACATTTTAGAATTCTTAAATCCAACAAATTTGTACCCATGAAATTTTAAAGACCTGGAGATAGGAGCTCTGTTGATCTCTGTATGTTGCTTTTTAGTCAGCGAGTGGAAAAAAGTGTACTGCTAACAGGCTATGAAAGTTGAGTGCTGGTGGTAAGTATTGGTCTATCATCTTGACATTGATCCAAAGCAAAGTAATGGAACAACTGAAATAGGAGTCCTTTATTAACAAATTAAGGGAGCAGCACTTTGTTAACATCCATCTACCTGAGCTTAAGGATAATGGATCTTGTCAAATCAGCCTGATGTATTTTACTTAACCAAGATTACAATCTTGCCTGATAAAAGTTGCGGTAGTCTCCTGGGTGGGCCTTCTTCACATCTTGATCCAGAGAGAAAATGAACAATGTCCAACAGAACATTGGTTCTGATGCTGATGGATCTCCAGGTGGAGATGGACGGAGGCAATAATCTCTGAGCTGTTGGTATGTATATTAGGGTTCCTCAGGGGTCATTTACTGTCTTTTCACTATTTAACACTTGTGTCAGTAGCTTGCTAGAATACACGAAATGATTACTGCTTCTGTTTGTAGATGTGCATGCAGACTGGAGGCAACTGAGGGAATAACTAAGTCAGCTCACTGTTAAGAGCCACCCACATTATTTGATACACTGTGAGAATGTAAGAAACGCTCATATATTGTTTGCCTGGTGCAGGGTCTTCTATTTAAACTCAGGACAGCAGGTCTTGAAGGGGCCCTGAGGCTTCGGTCCTGCAGAGCAGCCACCAAGAGGCCCTGATGGATGGAAAAGGGAGTATAAATCCCGACACTCTGCCAGGCTGTGGGGTTTGATAAGGCACCATTGTGGATGGGGAAGGAAACATTAAAAAACTAAACTCAGTATGGGTAAAAAGGAAGTGGGTTGTTTACAAAGTCACTGGATGTTGGATAAAATCCACTTTTGTGCAGAGGGCTAGCACAGATGATATCAGGGCTTGGAATGAGATTTTCATCTTGGGTTGCCTTTCGGTGCAGAGGTGGAGTTTAACCTCAGTATGTTATTGTGCTACATCGGGATTTAAATTCCTTATTTACTGTTTGCTGGCAAACATTTAGGTAAATGTTGCATTAAGCAGACATTTATTTTTAATAACATTGACATTTATCTTGCTTTTCTCCTGACAGTTTTAGCATCTTCACAGATATCTGCGTAGCTATTTCTGTTCTGAAATTTGCAGTAATTAATTTCTTTTCTGTATATCTGTGGGAGCAGCTATCAACAAAGAGAAAGGGACACACTCTAGTTTCACATCGTTTGATTAAAGGCAAATTGAAATAATTAAAGATGTGGTGTTTAACGTAGAGGCTTTAGGGCTGAAAACCAACATCCTGATACCTGCTGAGAAATACCTTACTCCACAAATAATCTCTGTTCTAGTAACTCCTGCCGAGTCTAAGGCTAGCATTGGAATGTGGCCCACAGTAATTACTGTTTTGAGACAAAGGGGACGCTTTCTGTTCACCCAGAAATAAATCACTTTGATTGCTTTTCTCCTATGGCAGAGCGCTGTATGTATAATTTAGGATGTACAGCGCAGCAGTGGAGCCTTTTAGAACTGGATCATCCCACCGGTCAGCAGTAAGAAAGCTGATGCAAGTGATGGGTGAGCAGATAAACACCAACAGTTTTGGGAGCTGGCAAGTGCTGAGGATGCTACACGTGCTTGTACAGCTAAGAGCGCCGTACGTGTTTCTGTCTCTGGTATCAGCCTGTCTGGAGGTGAGATCCAGCTTGCCCACGTGTGGCTAAGCTGCAGGAATGTCTCAGGAATGCTCTTGGGGGATTGTCTGAGTGCCGACTGGAGCTGCAGTCTTGTCAAGAAAACCAGTCCATCGTGTTAAGTGCTAATAACAGGAATTAAGTCGTTCTGTAAGCACATTTTATGAACAAGTATAATCAGTTTGGTGTCTCTTAACAGGCTGGTATGTGATGACTCTGGAGAGCCTTGGAATAGCTTTAGGAAGGGGAGGCAAGGCAGAGCATCATCCCCTTTGAGAGGGTATTTGCTGAAAATGTGGGGCTTTCTTGTATCTGTGAGTGGGGCTGTCCATGCACAGCTCGGGGCTGACCTCACAAACGCGGGGTTGTTTGTTGTTGTAGTAACCAGCCACCTGGGAAAGGTTTCTAAAAACAGTTCTTTTTCATTACTTGGTGAGGACTCAAAACAATTATATCTATGTCAGAAATTGCTGATGGGCTTGTATCAATTTCCTTTTGATGGTTGTCTTTTCTTTCTTTACTCTGGGGTCTGAGATATTTTGGGAATACCAGGATCTTCGTCCCTCTCTTCCACAGCTCCAGCTGTGAAATCAGCTTCAGTCTCGCTGTGTCTCATTCTGCTGTGAAGTCGTTGAACTTTTAACCAGTTCTGTAGTTAAATAGTCCCTTCTCACGGTAGAACATCTCGCTCTGCATGCCCCGAGTTTCTGTACTGGAGGCACAGCAAGAACTGGAGGAACTGCCTCTGCCAGCAGCCACCCACCTCTTCCAGGGCTTTCCACCTGAGCAGGCAGTTCCTGGTGCTTGGTGTCATCCCTGCTGTGGCTGAGAGGTGAACAGCAAGCATCAAAGTTCTGTGTCACGGAGCATCTGGCAAAGTTAGTGAACCTGGGCTTGATACCGTGCTTTGTCTTCTGGCTCAGCTGAAAGGCTGACACAGGAATTTTAGTAACACATGTTAAGTAGGCACCCAGAACCTGCCACAGACAAGATCACTTCATTGTCTTGCATGTGTTCATCTGAAAAAGCAAATACATGTCGTTCGCATGTCTAATGCAACTAGAAGAGACAGAAAAAGATCAGAAAAGAGGTTGTTCTGTTTCATTTCTAGTCTTTCTACTTTTGTGTAAAATCAGCATTGTGATTGAGGCATTCTTATTATAATTTTGCAGCTACTTGTTTGTAATGGGAGGCATTGCCATGTGGCATTCTTACAGCCCCCTTTTTTTCTGTCCTTTATGAAATCTTGTGTTTTCAGTTCTGAGTAAATTAAAGGGTTTGGATTGGCAGTTCCAGATGTAGATGCTGTCAGTTCATAAAGCAGGTACTGTACGGTAACAGAATTAAACTGCCAGTTTAGCTGTGCTTGAGCACCTCTGATTTGATCTGAAGAAACCTCCATGTCGGCAGAGAAAGTTAGTAATTTTGTTTTCAGCACAAGCATGAACTTCTATGATGCAGAAGTTATGCAGCTGACTTAAGTAAACTGACTGGTGGTATTGCTGCTCTTCCATCCATGCCACTACTTACTGATTATAAAACTCTGCCTCTTTATCCCTGTTGATAGCAGGTTTCTTCCTTTCTGCATCTGCTGGGCTTCAGTAACAGGTTTGCTGAGAAAAAGTCCTGTTGTCTAATCTTGAACCTGGTGCATTTTTCTACATTTTCTTTTTATTTACATTAGAAAGAAAAAAAGCAGGTGGGGGAGAACTTGGATCCTAACGATGTTATTTAGGCAATGAGTTCATCTTGGAGGCTAAACCAGACCTTTTGCTTTTGAATCACACTGTGGGTGGTGCTGCTTTTACACAAGCACAAGGTGCCCTTACTATGTTTGTAATTCAAAATAATTTCCAGCAATATGAGTGCAGATGGAATTGGTGCTTATTTCTAGGCTCTTTCTACCTTCTCATGGAGAAAAAAGTCTTTCTGATGCTCTTTTGAAGCTGAACACGATGCAAAAATCAGGCAGACCTTTCATCTTCCTCTGTCCTGATGCTTGCCATCTTCTCTGTTGAAACATGGGCACAGTGGCATGTGACTAGCATATGGATCAAGTCTCCTGTACGACAAACAACAGCTGTTTCTTCTGTGCAGGATCCCAACAAGGTACTTGTCCCAGCCCCAGACTGTGGAACAAACAGTTTCCATGAGGTCTGCGCCCATCCCTTTTGCAGGGGATGCAAAGGGGATCTCTGCCTGGGACCATCTCACACTGGTCCCAGGCAGGAGCTGGGGCAGGCTGTGCTCACACAGGAACAACAGCCCCGGGGTGAACGGCCCTTTAATAGCACCAGCTGCTATTAAAACATGGGGGAGGTTCCTTTTCCAGAAGCCTAATGGGAGATGTTTCAATCTCTTCTAATTGAGCAGTACTACAAAACAAAATGCTACTTGAAAATCAAAGTCCCTTTGTACACAGCTCTTCTCTTTCACCTCTCTCACCATGATCAAGGCGTGGAGCTGAATTACAAGCCCTGCAACATCTGGGTAATGGCTGACAACAGGGCCATGTTCACAAGGGGCCAAAGCTTGGTCTAGACTGGGGAGTGGGGCCAGGGAAAACCATCTCCTTTAAGGAAATCTGGCAGCTCAAACAGACTGACACAGTTTTCTCTGCCCCTCATCCAGACCACGGTTAGCCACTGGTCTGGCACGCCGGTGGCATGCTCTCCACACCCATCCTCTCTCTGCCAGGCACAATCTGTCCCTCTGTGCTGACCGCTGGAAAAGCTTGTAGGGATTATAGAACAAAGGTTTGCCTGTGCAGCTGGTGAAGTGAGAAGTGCTCGCTCTTGGATAGAAATGACAACAGCTTTTTTTTTTTTTAAACCAAATTATTTATTTGAGTAGATGAAGCAGTAACTGTGCACTGTCTTCAGAGTAATCTAAAACCAAATTAATGCCATGCACTTGTAAGCCTAGGCACAGGGAGGCAAGTAAATCCTTCTTCCTAGTCTCAGGGGAGTTGCTTTTTCCCTGCAGCACATGAGAAGGGCTCATGCATGCTTAAAATGCCATGTATCAGTTACAGAGCCCATGCTGCTCTTCAGATGACACCACTGGTAAGCGCACAGTTTTCTTCCCTCTTCACCTAGTAATGTGTGTGCCCTCTTGTCATCATCCCCCATTTTATTTTAGTAGGGAGCAGGCTACACCAGCAGCATAACAATTTGTTTCACAGGGTTCCTCCTCATCTCGGGATGATCGTTAGAGAAAAGCTGGGGTTGGATTGACTCATGGGAAATTGTTATACTCAAGCTGGAGCCCACGAGGAGTATGGCCTAGCCCATCTGCATTCAAAGGTAATGCTGCTCTTGTTTTCTTAGGGATTTTATTTTGGGAGAAGTTAAGTCTGGGTGCAGCAATGCTGCTCTTTGCAGCTGGAGGTGCAGGGAGAGGTTTGCTGCTCTGTTACGTACCATCTGCTGTTGGGCGGCTGGGAAAGCTGGCAAGTAGCTCCAGCTAACCGCCCAGGTAAGGTAGTTTTGAGAAACTGCTTCTGGGATTGTCCTCAACCCAAAGACCTGTTAAAATCAGTGTTAAACTGATGAACAGGGATTTCTGCTTGTTTCCATAAAGGCTGAAATGACTGGATAGAGAAAGCTGTCAGTTTTCAATTCTCCTTGAGCAGATATTTCTGCCTAGGATAATGCCCCTCTGGGGTTGGAGAATGAATGGAAATTAATTATAGAGAGTTCCAAGGGAAGGCAAAAATGAAAGCAATTTAATCATAAGGTAAGTGTTTATGTTGCAGAAATAACTAATTGGTTTTGAGCAATAAAGATTTAAGGGTATAAAACAGAGAAATGAAATATTTTATGCATGGAAGTAGTTTTGATAGATTCTGAATACAAGATTTTATACTGGAGTAAATTTGTACCATTAATTCTGTGCAGAAAAAATGAGATTTTTATAAGGGAGACAGTAGCAGGTCATTGTCTGATAGAGATGAAGGAAGAGGGGCTTTCTCTCACCCTACATTTACATCCAGAAAATTTTGGTTTTTTCCTGTTAGTATCTTTACCAAAACCCCAAACACTTTTTTTAATGCATACCTGGAATGCTGCTTTGCACTGTACCGCACAGAGTAGGGACAAGTGACTGAAGCAGACTGATGGGGAAAGCATAAAAATTATTGTACAAAGAGTGATTGTTTAGATACCTTTATTTAGCAAGTGAATTACATTGCCAATAGGAAGGAGAAAAATGGAGGCTCAGCTGTGTTTACCAAGGCAACAACAATTTTCCTGAAGTGAGGCCAACTTTGATACGAGCTATTCACTTTGCTTGATTTTTGCAGGGCTACTTCTGAATAGGATTTGAATGTCATGTTTTCATGAGAGGACATAAACATCTTGCTTTCAGTTCATCCTAGTTTTGCATCTGTTCTTCTAAAAACTGATGCCTGGTCTGGCCCTTGAAGACCCCTAACATGGCTGAGGTTGTAGCACAACCTGCAACAAGTTGTGCCTTGTGCGCTTTTGGGAAGGGCTGGGATCCTTGTGGCACCAAAACAGGCTCTTGAAATAGAGCCAAGTGCATTGTGTTAATCCTGTATTTTTTGCCCTTCTCTTCTTCCATCTTAGCAAAGCTTTTCCTTGTGGCCTTGATCCAACAAGCCGTTTAACTGCGTGCAGGTGCAGGCACAGGATGGGACTTCCTGGCACGTCTCACTGTGTGCTAAACTGTATTTTCACTTGAAAAAACAACCACAAGACAACTTTTGCGCCCACCTGCCCCTGCCAGCCCCAGCCTTTGTTAGTGCTGACTACAAACACCTTTCCAGAGCACCAAGGTCAGGGTGACAAACCAGGAAATACCAAGTGAAGGTACAAGTCCCCACATTTCACTCTCTGACCTTCAAAGATGGGTGCAGCTGCTGGGATTTACCTGCAACACTGGCTTTGTCCATGAGACTAGTTTTGCTGGGCAGTGCAGCAGGCTGTGCCTGGGTCTCGGTGCTCCCTGAACACACTTGCCTGAGCACAGGTTGGCTGGTCATGCAAGGCCACCTGCAGCTCTCGCACCACTGGTGATCCACGTTGTGCCAATTGTCAGTGGCTGGCGCAGGTGGTGATGTCCTGGAGATTGCCATCTGTGAAACACTAGAGGAGGGTGAACTGTTTTCTGCAGGGTTTCCTATGGATCACTTTTTTTAGTGTTCCCTAGGCACAGCTATTAGTTGGTGGCTTCAATACCGGCAAACCTATGAGATGTCAAGTCTATTTCTGCCTTCATCCTGCCTCAGATAAGTGCCAGAACATGAATGTCCTTTCTCATCCCACTAGGCCACTCACACTCCTGACCCACTGACCATTAGCCAAGTCTTGCTTCTTGGCCCCTTTTCTCCTGCAGATGTAAGTGAGAAGTTCTGAGGGATCTCCTGTATCTCACACCCGCACTGATAACTGCCCTTCCCCATCAACAGGAGCCCTCAGCCTTCTCTTCCCCACTGACACCTTTCCTCACAATTTCACCCTATTATTGCCCCATTTTTCCTTAGTTCAAACTTTTCTGCCAAGAGGAATTTGTTTAGCTTGAAGTGTTTTTTTGATTTCTCTCTGGACTCGAATTACAGCGCCTCAGAGTGAGCTTGCCTCTCCTCAACACCTTCTTAGCAGACCCAGGTTGTAAGAGCATACCATTATTTTACTTCTGTCCACTCCTTGGGTGAAGAGTACATTCTGTAGGTATTGTTCAGGTTTTGGGTGTAGTGAACTGTCCCACTGATTGTGTCGAGAAAAAGAGAAAAATTGAAGGCTAGAAGTCTTCTTGACCTGCCCAAGCGTGTGTACTGTGACCCATTTGCCTGAGCTCTTGCATGTGTGACTGCGCCCTGAAAGGCTCGATTGTTTTGGCAATACAGGGCTGAATTGGCCATATCCCAGTAGGGAATTACTTGGTGCTACTTAAGTGGAAATGTCAACAGGCTTGCAAGTATGAAGTTATGACAGAATCTGCTTTTGAGCAAGTCCTGATAGACTTCTATCCACTTCAAGAAAATTATGAATTCATCTGTAGATAATATCCCCTGGCTTGCACAATTGACAAGAGTCAGTCTCGTGGAGTTATTTATGGTGTTTACCTCATACCAATGATATTTTCCTCCTTTTGAACACTGTGAGCAATCTTTTGGTACAGCCAAGTTTGTGAGATTTGGTTGGGAGTATTATTTCAAAAGGCTTCTAGGTAACATTATAAAATAAGATTTGATTTTAACCCAGGGGAGAAAAATACAACTAATGGGCATGACCAAATTCCCACTTACTTAGAGAGAAAAAAATCTACTGACATCCTTTGACAAATGGACTTGAGTGAGGCTTAACCAAAGACCCTAAGCAATGGGCCCAGATGAAGAGGTCCCCAGAGAAGTCTTTGTGCAGCTTGTTCTTTCCTCTGGCAACCCCAGGCTTCCTAGGCAAATGGGAGCTCTAAACTTTGTTCCTTTCCCAACCCAAATGTTAACCCTAGGCACAGACTAAACCCTTTTCTGAGGACCACAAGCTGTAGTAGAAATCAAAAAGCTATCATGGGAGAAATATTTTTACATTCTCCCTTGTCAGCCACAACACAACTGGAGTTCAAGGGTTTTCCCTCTCCTAACCCTAAACTTTGGCCTTGGCTGGATTATCACAAGCCACACCAACGATGAAATTTTCAGAGACAAATCCTAATGAATCCAGTCCCTCCCTCTGAGGGAGGTCCTTGGCAGCTCAACATCACATGCAATTCTAGGCTTTGACATTCCCCTGAACCTAACCCTAAGCCTTCTGCGAGAGCTGAGCATTTGCCTAAGAGACTAAGCCATGGCCAAGATAAAAACTGGTGAGAGTAGAAAGCTCTTTGCAGCCTCTCCTTTGCCTTTAGCAGGGCATTAACAACCCCATGCCAGCTGGAGCTATAGGATCTCTAAGTGCTCCCACTCTAACCCTAAGCCCAGATGTGGGCTGCTTCACAGGTAAGAGCACTCAGCCATGGCTGAGATGAAAATGTAGCAGGGGGTTAAATTTTTTGCTGTTCATTCTAGCCTTTTCCAAACCCTTTGCAGACCTTTGCCATCTGGAGCTCTAAGCCTTGTCCCTCTTCCACCCTTAGCCCTGAAGCCTGAGGACAGCTGATCCTCAGTCAAGCACACAGAGCAATGGTCCAGATGAAAAAGCAATCAGAGGAGAAATATTTCTGTGACCCTCACTTCCCTTCAGAAGTCCCTCACCAGTGCCATGCTAACTGTTGCTGTAGGCTTTTTTCCTTTCCCAACGCTGAACTCAACTCTAAGGCTGTGCATGGGGTGAACCATGGGAGGAACCAAAGCCCAAATCAAGCTATTGTCAAAGCTTGATTTGGAGACTGCTGCTTCTCCTGGCAGCCTGTGGCAAATGCAACACCTGCTGAAGATTCACCTTCCTAAAGCAAAAGCCTGACCTTGCGTTAACTATAGTTAGGGATAACCTGCTGTGGTCCTGACCAAGATGTCAGAGGAACAAACTTTCGGGAAACCCGTACCTTAATCCTAACTCTGAATGTGGAATGAGCCCTGGGCCATCACTTAAATGAAAAAGGTGTAGGGAAGAACCATTGCATGCGGCTCTTTCTGTTCCTGCCAACGGCACCCAGAGAAAGACCACGTGTTTATTTTCATGTAGTGTCTCCCACTCATCAGCTGCCATGGATCCCTGCCATCTAATCCTGCAGGCATTTCCCTCCCCTCCCACCGGCTTCAAATCTGTGTGCCCATGTTGGAAAGTCACTTATTACTAAAATAAAAGGCTTCCCATATTAGGAGAGATTATTTCTGTAACTTCTGCTGCGTGTTCCAATATTCTCAAGGACCTCTGCATCTTCCCTATTGTGCTTTAATGCTGGGAAGGATGGGGCATCCACCCCCAGAAATATTTTCCATGCAGAAATGGAATGAGCCATGTGTGTCTGGAAAATGGAACAGTGAATGTTAACAGGTCCTCACCCTGAGGTGTGCTCTGGTAATTATTGTTTCAGATGGCTCTGAATGAGGGTTATCTCCTGCAGCTTCTCAGATCCTTAGCAAAAGAATAAAATTTGCTCCTTGAGATCAACCCAGCTGCATCTAAAGCTGTGGCTGTACCACAACTTATGGCTGTAGGATGGAATTTAGACTGGTGCAGTGGAAAGCAAGGTATACCTGCAGCATACGCACTTGCTTTTTCTGAGAGCTTGAGGGTTTGAGGCCAGAAAGGGAGGATGATTCTGAAAGCTGGAAGGAAAATGGAAAGAGCCACTGCTAGGAAAGAAAATTGCTGTAGTAAAGATTTCTGTAGGCAAATGCCAGGTCAAGTGCTGATGAGTGGTAACTGCCCTTCAAGCATCACTCATGGGTTATTGTGTGGTGGAAAACAAGAGACTACATTCAGCAGAAAGGACCCTTCTGCATCTTCATGTGATGCACAAGGGTTTGGTAGTACCGTAACTCCATCTGTAGCAATTAAATTGAGACATCCCTCTGGCATGGGTTCAGTTAGACTGATGGGACCCAATTCCCACACATCTAGTAGAGAAGGCTGTGTGGATGTGAAAAACTCCAAGATAGAGTCGCCACCTGCACAAAAGTTTGTAGCATTGTGATGACACTGGCAGTGAGTCACAACTCTCTACCCAAAGGTAAAGTAAATCGCTAAAATACCCAAATCCAATCCCTGCGACACAATTTTAAAAAAAGAAAAGCTTTGTTTTGCTGCATGTTCATCTTTCCAGCTCCTCGACACCGAAGACCAGAGGGATACATAGATCTGCAGGCAGAAGAGGTGAAAGGCCGGGTGAGGCAAGGGTGGAAGAGCTGCCCTGGCACAGCAGGTTGAAACCATGCTGCCAGTACCTCCTGCGGGGCTGTTGTGCAGGGTAACAGGCAGCCGACAGGAGCAGGGTCTAAGGGAGGGTTTGATGGGGCTGCAATTGCCAAAGGGCTCTCCAGCTGTAGGGGGAGAGCGATGGGGAAGGTGCCTAGGGCAGGAATGAATGGTGGAGTGGATACAAGGGTAAAGCCATAAATCTTCAGCCCTGGCACGTATCTGGCCATTTCATGTGCTTGCTAGGTCAGTGATGAAAGACTTATTCATCAAATCATTGTATGCTGAAATGTGCTGCATTTTAGTAGAAATAACCTTTTGAAGCAAGATATATTATTTATTTCTGACCCTTTCCCCTCAGCCAGAACACTTTTCCGTGTGATTTAACTGAATTAACAAGTAGGCTGTGATCTGATGAAACACTGAATTCTGCAGTAGTGCTACAGGGCAGAGCTCCCCTGTCCCTGGGCATGGGGCTGTGACACTGGATCAGAGCAGCAACCAGGGGAAAAAGTAAAAAGAGCTTAAAAAAGCTTTTTTTTTTTTTACTGTGTGTTGCGGTGGTGCGAACGAGCAGGCTGGGATGAGGTCTTCAGCTTGTCTTGCCATGAAGTTTTCAAGTCTGAGTCAGTGATTATGCAGAACAGAGGAAAGCAGCAGAAATAACAGTTTGCCAGTATTTGTTGCGATGTGTTTTGGTTAATTGTGCTCACAAAAGCTTACAAAGATCACAGCCTGTTCATGGGATCAAATTAAGCGGAGGAATATTTTTTTTAGATTTGAAAAGAGACTGAATTTCTTAGATTATATATCCACAACAAAAACCAAGTTCATTCTCATTACAGAAATCAGGAAGTGCATTTCCAGCAGGAGGCATGAAGGACATGCATGACCACCACTCATGCAACAAGCTGAAAACGTACTTTTAAATTACGGTCTCTGGTCATAGCATTGGGGGTGACATTTAGAAAGCCCAAGGAAATCTGTGGGCTTCCAAAATGACTAGCTGCATGGAGGTGGATTTTATTCTTCTAGGAGTAAGTGATTATTGCTTCCTATGGTTACTCTGAGTGGGGTTTGTGTTTGGTGTCGGGGCAGTGCCTTGTTGCACACTCAGTTCCCCAGCTCAGGGTCTCTTGCAGTGTCTGAGGGGAATGCATTGAATGAAATGTTTTTACTAAGTCTTTCTCAAAAAGTACAGCAGGAGGAAGAAGAGGACCCCCTTTCCTCAGAAAGTGCCAGCATTAGTCCAGGATGTGGTACGCAGGGATTAGCTTCCTTGTCTTTCCCTCAGGCTCCTTGGGCTCATCTCTCACGCTTTTCTGTTGAAACTAGTTCACTTTGTTTCAATAGTCACTTGGCTAGAGAAAAAAAGAGCAAACACAAGGCAATTGCAATAATAATATTGGTAGTAGTAATAGTAGTTGTAGCAGCAGCAGCAGTAGTAGTAGTAATAACAACAACAACAATAATAATAATACACTCTTGACAGCTTGACCCAATGAATCACGTTGGGTTCTGACCATTTTTCTGATTAGTTTCTTGCACCTCTGGGAGGACAGGAGACAGGAGATTTGTTGGCCCTGCTCTCCACAGGTGAGGCAGAAGGACGCTAACAAATCTGAATCACTGCAGTTGCTATCTGCTGTCCCTTCCAAACTCTTACTCTCCCGCATAGCCAGGAATGTAGGGTTACTGCCTGTTCAGCTCTGCCTGGGAGAGAACACAGCTGATCCTCAGAAATCAGGATGAATAATTCCTTTTGCACAACAAAAAATTAAAGTGTAGGGAAATGACGAGAAGGAAAGAATATATAAAATTGCTGAAAATTATTAGTATTGGCAGATGCAGAATTTGCCTAATCGGGAAGGTAAATTGCTGGGGGAAAGTGGAGTCTGAGCTTAAATGTGAATATTTTTCCAGCTTTGCACATTGCCACTCTGTATTTAAGGAGGGATCAGTCAGGGAAGTACTTACAGTAGTGATTGTCATGTCTGAAAGCAAAGCCAAAAGAGCCCTCTTACAAAAATTAAGCTTTGATCCCCATCCTGCCTTTACCCTCCCTCTCAGATCACTAACCATTGGTTGCAGCTTCTCCAGGCTCAAAAGGGAAAATGCTGAACTACTATTGCTGGGCAGCTCTTCCTCCTCCAGGACATTTATTAAACTAACACCTTTATTATTCAAAATATTTGAACAAGTGGTAGCATGGTTACCTCCCTCTTTCAGAGGTCTGCTGACGCCAGCCCTAATACAGCAGAACAAAGCAGAGACTTTTGCTCAGCACACCATTTCTCCTCTCCCCTGTTCTCCCTGCACCAATTGACCCCTGATGAAGGGCAGGCGGAGGCCTGAGCTTTACAACAGATTATTTTGTTCAGCCTTGGAAATGAAAGCAAGCACTCCCAAGTCTCCTTTGATGCCAGCTGACCTGAATCAAAGCTTGCAGACCCCTGGCTGATAATGTTTACCAGATGCAGAAGAAGATTTCCAAACCAGCTTCTCTCTTTCTAGGCATCCATACCAAAAATTAAGTGCATGGGTAGGAGTCTGGCATCTGAGAGTGTGAGGGAAGGCTCGCTGCAGGAGAGAGAAAGCAAAGAGAAAATTATCTTTCTGCATAGCCCAGTACATTCAGATACTTAAGTAATAGATTGTAATAATCCAGATAAGTGCAAAAGGCCTGTTACAGGTTCTGCAGTGATGGGGGTTGCTGGCAGCTGGATCTGTACTAACATTTGGGGGAGCAGGGGGAGTCCTGTGTGGCAAACACATTGGCTGGAAGGCAGAACTGAGTGAAGGAAAGGAACAGCAAAAGCAACATTATTTTTGCTGACAGAAGCAGAAGAAAATGGAAAGTGTCACCTGAGGGACTCTCAGTGGCAGATAGAGACACTGGCAGGGCCTGATGGCAGTGGGGACACAGATGCCTCGGTCACCTGCCACAGGGACAGAGAGAGATGGTGACAGCTACCTGATCCCTAAGCGTAGAAGAGAACAGTGATATTACTTGCAGGTATTACTTCATAACCTGCAGTCATTGTCTTGGAGAATCCAGTCCTGCTGGCAGCTCAGTGATGACAAAGCAAAGGTGCTTTGGCACAGAGGGAGGAATGAGGTGGTCACACAAGAAAGTCACAAGTGCTTGACCTCCAGAGGCTCAATCTAATATGTGAGAACTCCAGCTGACCCTGTTGAGAATGGGAGAAGGAGAAGGGAAGGGGGAAAATGTAAGCATTCATATTTCAGAGGCCCAGCTGCTCGAAGCAAATCCAGACAAAAGGCACTGTTGTCCCACTGCTGGAAATAACAGCGAGGTCAGGCTTTGGGGCAGCAGGAGAGAGTTGAGCATCACATGACAGGACACGTCCACCCTTGTGACAGCTGTTGTGCTGTATATATAGCTTTGTATATGATACTGAAAAATATTAAACAAAGGAAGAATATCCAGGCCCCACAACTCCCTGCGTGTCCTTGTATACCGTGGGGTTGTGCCTGTACTCCCAGGACACAACAGCTTGCCAGTCCAGTCACATCAGTTCCCTGGGGCTCCTGGGAGTGTGCCAGCCATCCTTGGGGATGGACCCTCCTTTCAGAAACTGCCTTAAAAAGCAGCAGCAGGGTGGGGGCAGGGAAAGCAGCCAAAAGATGCAACTTCATGCAAAAATATGTGAAACAAAGGCTGGTGAGCATGGCCTGCATGGGGGAGCACATCTTCACTGGGTTTTGGGGCAGTGGCAAGAGATGTGGCACGGCTGCAAGTCCTGCATACAGGGAGGGAGAACAAAAAACAGGGCTAGATCTGAGTCTGCAGGAATGCTGTCCCCTTCCTCCTCCTCCTCGAAGCGTGTGCGCATGTGTGTGTGTGTGTGTGCTCGTGTGCCAATTACTGATTAATTACCATCCCTGACAGACCCTATTAGGGTAGCTTGACCTGGGCTAAGACCTCTCACCTATCTTTGCTTTTTAAAGAAATGGGGCATAACCACCTCATGTGGGCAGCAAGCTTCACACTGTCCTCCTTCACTCCAGGCTTCGCTGTCTGAAAAATCCTTAGCTTGCTCTCAGCTCCATGAGCCTCCCCAGGTGTGACAGCCAGAAGGCCAAACGCATGGCGTGGGATGTGTACTTCCCCTCCAGGGGCTGAAGCAGCTCCTGGTCTCTCCATCACCTGCCAGACCTGCATCAGTTGTGTTACATCTGCTGGCGTGCTCCCACACCCCCGTCCTTCATACACTGTTGACACACAGGAGCCATAGCCTCTTCTCCATTACTAGTCCCAGCCAAGTCCTACAGCCTTCTGTCAAAAATGGTTTTCCCTCTGTTGTTCTGCAGTCTCTTTGCCTGAGCAAGACCTTGACATTTCATGACTCAAGCAATAAATGACACATAGTTAAAATATATGCGTGACCTGTCAATCATATGCTGTTAACCCATTCTTTGCAAAGAGCGAGTGGTAGAACCCAGCTGACCTCAGCAGGTCTCATCCCTTGTCTCCCAGATGCCTGCCTTCTTCAATCCTCACCTCATTTTAGAGCTGCAAAAACATCAGTGGGCTGTTTGAGCTGAAACCCCAAACAAGACTGAATTTTTGTTCCTCAGCTCCTTCGATGCATCCTGCTGCAGCCCTTCACATCTGAGATGCAAGCCAAAGGATGGAGTAAAATGGACCCTCTGCACAGCCTGATCCCCCATGGGCAGGTGAGAAAGAAGGTCAGGGCTCTCCCATGTCTGATCCTGAATCCTGGGATGCGGCCTGCCTGGCCTGCCTGTACATTCAGTATGTATGTACTCATGCTGGGAATTTCAGTCTCAAGCTCACTATTAGCCTGGCCTGATTCTGCTCCCCCACCCCCTCCCAGGCTGTCCAGTGTTTGTTTTGGTCTCGGACTGGAGTCTGAAGTGATGTAATAGGTCTCCCAGACAGGAAACTCGGGCTCAGGGCTGGCAGAAGTTGTAGGTCTGGGCAGAGCATGTGTGGGGGCTGCACCCCCTGGCCCTTTCCCCATGTCCCAGCAGTGCCAGCAGCACGGTGCCTGCAGCCTTTCCTTCCCTCTTTCCTCCCAAAGCACCTCGGGGATGCCACCCTGGCACAGAGCTGCCTCCAAACCACAGGGGTACTTAAGATGACATGTATTTAAATGTTATTTAGCATGTGGTTTGCATGCTGTCTAGTCTTTGTTTGAAAGAGCAGTGTATAGGGAGAGAACCGACAAGTGGCGCTTTTTTTAAGTCCTGGAAGAGCTACAAACCCAACACCTCCAAAGTAACACTGATGAAAGGAAGAGCCATGTGTCGGTACCACAGGTGAGCAGCCAGGCATCTGCTTTAACAAGGAGTGTTTAAAGACCCCCAGTGAGCACACCCTTGCTCAAGTTCCTATCAAACGGAAATTCAGTCTCAGGAGGATTAATTTTTTTTTTCCTTGGGATGTTTTCCAGCCGTATGGTGCCAGTCTCAAAAATTCATGTCTGAATCATTTATTTTTAATAGGTAAATATCTTCCTTCTGTCTCTCCTTTATTCCTTAGTGGGACAAGAACCAATTTTTTTTTTTTTTTTTTTGTTTTGTTTTGTTTTGTTTTGTTTTGTTTTTGTAATAGAGACTGAGCCTCCCTGTCTTGCTCCCTTGGATTTGTGGAAGTTTTTCCTTGAGAAGTCTTGCCGGAAGGGGAAGGCAGCCGTGTTTGTCCCATCCTGTGGGTGGCTCAAGGAAGTGCCACTCTCACCTCATATGCAACACAGGGCTGCTGACAAACATCCCTGCTGAAGTGGGGAAGTCCCTCAGAAACTGCATTTATGTGATAACATACTCCTGTTACAATATATGTCTCCAGCTCCTTTTACAAAGTTCACCGTGGTTTTTCTTTCTGCTGCTGTATTGCAGCACCCTGGAAAACATGCTTCATCATCACTTCAGCAGCCCTGTTGTTCTCCAGGTTGTCTGCCACCATCTCTTGCAAGATGGAAGTGAAACCTTTTATGTCATGGAAGGCAATACACAGATGGTGCGTGTGCCTGGATGGGTGTGGGTTTAAGTGCGTCTCCTGTTTGGGTGCTTTAAACTCACCCAGCTACACGAGAAATCCAGCACTGCATCTGCCCTCCCCTGGCTCCTCTCACTGGGCTTCACCATCTTAGTGCTAAAATATCTTCCCAACAGTAGGCTGAAAGCAGTGGTGGGGAGGTGCTTCCATGTCCAACCTGACGCACTGAGTCTGGGCTATAAAAGTGCCTGAATCACACCCTGCAGCTGGGTTGCTAACTGCAGTGAGTATATATGCACTAGCATGTGTAAGCAAGAGGATGTATCCAACTTTGGGAGAGATTTTAAATAGGCAGCTCTGGCAGTCCTCTCAGTTTCTCTCAACATGAGGATATTCTGCTTTACTGGTTTATTTTTGGACATGCAGCCTGCAGAAAAAGGAATTTTGTTAATAGAAGCATGCAGTCTCATTTGTGCAAATAACTTCATAAGTATGGAAGAACATTGTGCTGTTTTACTTAAATCTGCACATGTTTTGCTGACTTAGAAGTTGGTACTGCATTTCAAAGACTGACTCACTAAGCCTGATTGGTGTCCTTTATCTTTTGATGTTTAAGAAGTTTTTCTTTCCAAAGTCTTCTTTTCTTTCAAGGCACTTCAATGAAAAGTCTTCTTTTGCCCACCTTCAGAACTGCACGTAGCATCCTTCAATTCTCCCTGATTTATCTTCTGTATTCTTTTGACTCAAGGCAGATCATAAATTTGCCCTAATTTATGATCTGGTATGTATATATATATATATATATTTTTTCTAATTCTTCATTTTCTGAGACATTTATTTCACCCTAATGAAAATAATGTATCTACTGGGGTATGCTTGTCCCTCTGAAAGTGAACTGCGGTGGCCTACCACGGCAATAGGGACAATAAATGCATCAACTGATTCCTTGCTGATATTTCATCAAGCATCTGGACCTTTTTATTTTTCCCTTGAACTACTACTACTTGCATGTTCAAATGCAAAAAAGTGTGTTTAAAAATAAAGTGAAAGGTCAAACTCTGACCTTGTCTTCTGTGGGAACTGCACTGATGTGGTGCTCGAGACCATGTTCTGGTCAGAATTCCAGAGTAGAAAGAAGAATCTTTTTTATTTTCTTTTGACTCTTTTTTGGTGCAGCAATAGCTACAGGCTAGAAGACCCACTTACGTCTTGTTTGAAGGCTTTAAAACAAACCACAGTTTTCAGTGACAGTTCTGGAACTTGTATATCCCTTCACTTTTCTACTTTTCTTCTAGCTTTTTGTCACCAAAGGTTTTTGCAGGAAAAGAGGATTATTATTATTATTAACTTTAAAGAGGTCGTCTGCTCCTGCTTCATATCTCTCTCTCCTGAAACCATTATTTTCTGTTTGTGACATCAAGTTGTTGCTGTGGTAGCAACTCAAAAATAGAAGAACATGACATCATGCAGAGAAATAACAGCGTATCTGAAGAACTTTTATAGGTGTCCTAATTTTCACTTTTTGTTTTCCCAAACCCTGATTTTAATCTGTTTGCCTGAAAAAGTAATTTTGCAGACAATAAGCATCCTACCTACCTACCTACCTACCTACCATGTCCCTTGCTGACATGTATGGCTACCCAGAGCTTTCCTGTTTCAATATGAGATGTTCAACATTGGCTAAAGGTTTAAGCTTCCAAATCCGGGTTTATCACAAAAATGCAACTAGATCCTCAGCCACAGATTCCCTGGCAAAATGCTCCACTGATTGCCACTTCTGCCAGGGTGGGATAAAGATTAGTTAATTCCATTGTAGGACCCAGGGCCCATCCTGTCTTGCCATAATGCTCAGTTTATCTGAATAGGGGGAATAGGGAAGGTTTGGACAAGATGCTGTGCTTGGTGTTTCTTCTCCTTCTGGGGGTCAGAGACTGGCTACAGCAGGAGGGGGGGAGGTGGACAAGAGGCAAAGTTTCTTCATGTAGGACCAAGCAACCAAGCAACTTCATGAGTGATTGGTCATCTCTCTGGTCCTCAAACTCAGAAGTGAGATGATTGCCAGGTTAGAAACAAGAAGCAAATCAAGAACCAATGAGTTGCCTCCAAAGGTGTCATCTGGGCTTTTTCTGCTGGCATGCTTCTTACTCTGGCATTGTCCTAAGCTATTAGGACCCTCCCTGCTACCTTTCTGTGGCCCTTTGGGGTGGCTGTTCCACACTTTATTTCTGCACCAAAGAACTTGACTTTCTCATGGATTAATGAAGTGTTTTGCAGCAAAGCAAGGAAAGGGTGTGGGTCCTTCCTTTATACGGTTGCCTGTGACTGCCAAAAACTGGATTTAATCACTCAACAGGCTTCTTCCAGTTGTATCACTGATACTAGTAGTTCAGGCTCAGCTTGTAGGAGAATCTGGATTATTGCCCTGACAATGTTCTACTTGCATTCAGGCCTGGGTTGGGAGCAGGACTCTTGTAATGGGTTCTGAAAGTCGCAAGTGACCCAGAGGAAGAAGGTGAAGGGAGAAGTCTACAGCCTGAAGTCCACAGATGTCAGGGATTTGAAGCCTTTTGACTTTGCATCCCAAACTCTTCTTCTGAATTTGCTTTCTTAGAGAAAGACTTTCTCATTCTCCATGCAGCAATGGAGTCTTTTTGCATATCACACTCTTAAACTTGCCTGAGGCCTCTCGACACTTTAATCACAAAACAGAAATTCAAGAATCAACAGTGAAGACTTTTGGCAGCCACCACAATCCTGCGGATACAGTCCCTTCCGTATTTTCTCTATGAATTTACTGCGGAATTTGGCTGAATTGGCTGTGGGATTATTCCTTCATGCCTTCTTTTTTACTGGGGTTTTGGAGACCTCATCACAGTTCTACTTATCACCCCCTCCATGCTCCTGCTCCTCTGTTCGTCATGTCTCTTTCATCATCTTTCATCAGGCAGGATCATGCTGTCTCTCAGACACTGGACATGTAGAGGCATCCTCACCCCACAGACATTTAACAAATCTGCATGGCTGCATTACTATTCTGGCCAGGAGGCATTACCCCGGCATGGGAACTGGAGAGCAAACAATCAGGGCGCATGAAGGGACTGAGGGAGAGTTACCAAAGCTGCTCTTCAGTGCCTCATCATGGATTCACATGGCCAAATGGGTCTGAATGCAGCATCAACTACGACAGACCAGAGGTACCACCTGCACTGCACCCTCAGTGCCTCTGAGCGTCTCGGTGGCTTTCCTAAAAGGGAAAGCACAGGAAACTGAGGTGCAGTCTTCTCAAGGTAGTCCCATGGAAGGTCTATGGGAGATGGGAAGATCCATGCTGGTCCCATGGTAATGAGCCCTGGCTTCTTCTCATAAGGAAGGAAGCCACCTCTGTCTACAAAACAAGAGAAGAAAACATGAGTCAAAATGTTGCCACAGCAATTTTACAGGCCTGCCTTAGAGATACCTTGATAGCAAAAGCAGGAACTAAAAACACACAGTATAATGGGAAATAGAAGGTTTAAAAAACATCAGTTGGGCTGCAGAGATAAAGAGATGCCAGTGAATGTATTTTAAAAATGGGAGCTTTATCCTCATCTTTTTTTACCTAATAGAAAAGCTGATTGCATTTTCTTTCATATGAAAAATCATAAAATCGTAGAATGGTTCTGGTTGGAAGGGACATTAAAGATGACCTCATTCCAACCCCCCCCCACCATGGGCAGGGACACCTTCCTCTAGAACAGGTTGCTCAGAGCCCCATCCAACCTGGCCTTGAACACTTCCAGGGATGGGGCATCCACAGATTCTCTGAGCAAGCTGTTCCAGTGCCTCACCGACCCCACAGAAAAGAACTTCTTCCTAGTATCTAACCTACACCTGCTGTCCTTCAGTTTAAAGCCATTATCCCTTGTCCTGTTACTACATGCACTTGTAAGAAGTCCCCCTCCACCTTTCCTGTAGGCTCCCTTTAGGTACTGGAAGGCTTTTATAAAGTCTTCCTGAAGGCTTCTCTTCTCAAGGCTGAAAAACCCCAATCTCTCAGCCTGTCTTCACAGGAGAGATGTTCCAGCCCTGTAATCATTTTTGTGGCCCTTCTCCGGACTCATGTCAATAGGTCCACACCCTTCTTATGTTGGGCCGCCAGAGGTGGATGCACCACTCCAGGTGGGGTCTCACCAGAGTGGAGCAGAGGGGCAGAATCCCCTCCCTCGCCCTGCTGGCCACGCTGGTTTTGATGCAGCCCAGGACACAGCTGGCTTTCTGGGCTGCAAGTGCACATTGCCAGCTCGTGTCCAGCATTTCATCCACCAGTAGCTCTAAATCCTTCTCCTCAGGGCTGTTCTCAATCCATTCTCTGCCCAGCCTGCATTTGTGCTTGACTTACCCCAGCCCAGGTGCAGGACCTTGGCACTTGGCCTTGTTGAACTCCCTGAGGTTCACAGTCCTCCCACGTCTCAAGCCTGTCCAGGTCCCTCTGGATGCCATCCCTTTCCTCCAGCGTGTTGACCACACCACAGAGTTTGCTGTCACCAGCAAACTTGCTGAGGGTTCACTCGATCCCACTGCCTTTGTCAATGACAAAGGTGTTAAACAGCACCAATATCGAGGTCCCAATATCGACTCCTGAGGAACACCGCTAGTCACTGTTCTCCACTTGGACATAGAGCCATTGACCACACCTCCTGGAGTATGACCATCCACCCAATTTCTTATCTACCCAGTTGTCTATCGATCAAATCTATGTCTCTCCAGTGTAGAGACAAGGATGCCAGGTGGGACAGTGTCAAACGTTTTTCACATGTCCAGGTAGATGATGTCACTTGTTTTCCCCTTGTACCCCAGTGCCGTTTTCCCATCATCGCAGGCCACAATATTTGTTATGTATGATTTGCCAACAGTGAAGCCATGTCGGCTGTCACCAACTACTTCCTTATTTTACATGTGCCTTAGTACAGTTTCCAGGAGGCTCTGCTCCATGATCTTGCCGGACACCAAGGTGAGACTGACTGGTCTGTATTTCCCCACGTCTCTCTTATTTCTATTTTTAAAATTGGAAGTTATATTTTCCCTTTTCCGGTCAGTGGGGACTTCCCCAGACTGTCATGACTTCTCAAATATGATGGATAGTGGCTTAGCCACTTGCCTGGACAGTTCTCTCAGGACCCAAGAATGTATCTCATCAGGTCCCATGGATTTGTGCACCTTCAGGTGAGCAACAATGAGCAGTTCTTCATTCTCCCGGTCCCTGCCTTTGCCTTCTGCAACTTGAGTGGTATGACTGGAACACTTTCCAGTGAAGACTGAGACAAAAAAGTTGTGGAGTACTGTTGAGCTTTTGACAGGATACCCTTCCTTCTCAGACCAGGGTAAAAGAGAGCAGAGGAGGCTGCTGTTCTGCAAAGTTCTTTATTTCACAGTCTCATAGTTTCTTGAAGGCAGAGTTCAAGGAGGTTACATGGTAAAGCCAAGCAGCAACAGCAGCAGCAGCAAACAGCAGGCAGAAATCAGCTTCTTCTTCAATAGTAGTAGTAGGATTTTTTTCTTACAGAAGTATGGATTATATTTGTTAATTGACCAATAAGATTAACACACAATTCTAGTTTTTCTTTTCTTAACCTATCCTGGTCTAATTCTGACAGTCGTAAATCTTACACAAGTATTACATAGGTATTACACAGATTCGTGTATATAGTTTCTATCAGCTCTTAGTGTTTATGTGAACATTATATCTAAAAAATGTGAACAATATAGTTCTATCTATATTTTGTCTAAAGTGAAAAATTCTGTGGAAAGGCAACACTGGTGCAAAAAACCCTGTGTTTAAGGTCTCTGCTGCAGCTTTTTAATGTTTAAGGCACTTAGCATGTATTTCTACTGAAAGTTAAAAAATCTGTATTTCTATTTCACTTTGGTGTGACTTCATGTATCTCAGCTTGTCCAAAGGTTTTAATTCAACTCCTGTGCTTTGGCTTTCATCTGGGCCAAAGTCCGGAGAAGCTTTCACTCCAACAGAGTACCTCAGTCTTCTTCTCCATGTCCCAGGTAACCAAGTATCCCATATCCTTCCTGAGAGGGCCTACATTTCTCTGAGTTTTCCTTTTTTCACTGATGTGCCTATAGAAGCTCTGCTTGTTACCCTTGATGTCCCTGGCCAGGTTGAATTGTATCAGGGCTCTAACTTTCCTAACTTGTTCTGCTTGAACTGCTTGAACAATTTCTCTACATTCTTCCCAGGCTACCTGTTCTTGTTTCCACCCACTGTAGGCTTCCTTTTTGTGCTTGAGTTTGTCCAGGAGCTCCTTGTTCATCCACACAGGTCTCTCTCTGGTGCTTCTGCCTGACTTCCTCCTTGTTGGAATGCACTGCTCCTGAGCTTGAAGGAGGTGATTCTTAAATATCAACCAGCCTTCCTGTGCTCCTCTTCCCTAGAGTGCCTTATTGCATGGTGCTTTATCAAGCACATCCCTGAACTGCCAAAATCTTCACTCCTGTAGTCCAGGATAGCAGGAGTGTTACATGCCCTCCTCACTGCCTTGGGGATCTTGAACTCCACCATTTCATGGTCACTGCAGCCCAGGCTGCCCTTGGGCTTCACATTTCCCACCAGCCTCTCCTTGCTGGTGAGAACCAGGTCCAGTATAATACCTTTCCTCATTGGGTGCTCTGTCACTTGGAGGAGGAAATTATCATCAGTGCATTCAGGAACCTTCTGAATTGCTCACACCCTGCTGTGTTTTCTCTCCAACAGATATCAGGGTGGTCAGAGTCCCCCATGAGGACCAGTTCTTGTGAACATGAGGCTGCTCCTATCTGTCTATAGAGGGACACATCTGCTGGGTCTTCTAGGTCGGGTGGACCGTAGCAGACCTCCACCGTACTGTCACCTGTCCCTGCCCTCCCTTTATTCCTGACCCATGATTTCTTGATCAGCTCTTCATCCATGCCCAGGTGGAGCTCCGTTCCCTCCAGCTGGTCACTGACATAGAGAGCAACACCCGCTCCTTCATGTCCCCTGCCTGTCCCTCCTGAGGAGCCTGTGTCCTTCCACTCCAGCACCCCAGTCACAGGAGCCGTGTCTCCATCGTGCTGATAAGGCCGTAGCTCTGCAGGCAAGCACGCAACTCTAACTCCTCTCATTTATTCCCTGTGCTGTGCATTTGAGCAGAGGTATTTAAGCTGGGCCCCCTGATGAAGTTGACTTACTGGCTGGGGTGGCAAGAATTCCTTTGTGCTGCCCATCAGGTGCTCTCCTGATGACCTGTGATCCTTCTCCAGGCTTTGGACATCTCTTGCTGGCCCTGGCATCAAACTGGAAGGGATGCATTGAGGTTCTCCTCCCCCAGAAACTTTATTGTGACAAACTTTTAAAACTTCGTTAAGCTTAAAGTTTAATAAACATTTTAGTTTAAATGAAACAAACAAGTGAAAAGGAGGGAGCGGTAAACTCTTAGCTGCCTATTTAAAAACAAGGGAGCTGCAAGCAGTTATTCCAAAGGCATTTGCTTCATCCTGCTCACTAACTTGTAACTCAAGTGGAATAATTAATTAATTTGAGGCACTCTGAAATGTGCAAATGCATTTCTCAGCATCTCCTGTAATCAATCACTCTACAGGGAGACAATTAATTTATCAAAATTAGGAATTCCTGATAGGGCTGTTTCACAGTTCCTCTACCTTTAAAGGGGAAGACAAAACAATAATTAAATAAAAGGGAGAATTTCTCCAAAACAATGACTCCCCAGCTGAATAAAATTGAACCTCTTGTGGTAATGAATTTATTTTGGGCTTGGTGAGGAAGGTGGTGATCTCCAAAGGTAAGCAGCTTCCACAGACACCAATGCCCAGAAACTGTATGAGCTCTCAAACTGCAGTGTTGTTGCCAGGTGTCAGCACTTTCTCCTAAGCCGTTCAGCAACACTTTGAAACACCAGCTTAATTTCAAACTCACCTGCTCACTGACTGCTGAGGTGGCTGCAGGTACAGGACATCTGGGCAGCTGCTCCCTCCGCCCGTTGGTGTCACCCCCAGGATGTGCTGGAGGTCACGGTCCCCGCAGCAGCCCTTGTTGAAGACATGACTTTTTCCTTGGCCCTGGCAGAGGGGGAGCCACCAGGCCTGAGGCTGCTGAGGATGGCCGCAGGGCTCTGCCGTCTCACAGGCTCCAGCAGCTCTTAGGTGCACATTCACTCACAAAATTTGATGTCTTCATGGATGCTTATCTGCAGCTCAGCTCAATGGAATCCCCAGTCTGGGGCTTTTGAGTAGTCCTACAATGCAAATATTAGATAATAATTTATAAAAGTAAGAATAGGAAAATGAGCTAATCAAAAGCTTGCCTTAAACTCTGTTGAAATCAGTGAGGCTTTTCTTTTGAAGCCGTTAGGATTTTGATTTGGTTCTTGAGAAAATTGGTTTTTTCCATGAAAGAAATACTAGAAGTATGTTTGTTGTTCCTGCATTCACGAATGGGATTCTTCCACATTTTCTCTGCATAATGAAGAATTAGAGACTTATTCCTAATCGGTTAGCAGCAAGGAGTGAAGAACAGATCCTACACACTAGGCTGTATCAGAGAGATAATGAAACCCACATGCCATTTCAGGGTGAGCTTTGAAAGCCTTTTCCTTAGATAAGCTATCATCTGCTCTGTAAGCAAAATTGTGACTATGGGTTTTTCCCCCTCTTGATTTTCATTAACATAACCATTTGCATAAAAAGCAAGATTCTTGTTTCTGAAAAGTCCATATTCTCCTGCTGCTTGTTTCCCCCCACGCCCCCAAAGTTTCCATTCTCTGTTGGCAACTTGATAAATCACTTCCACTAAACTCAATTATGGTATCACCAACACAGCTTTATCACTTCAGGTGATAAGGAATAACCAGCAAGCACAGCCACAAAACCTGCAAGAATACAGATTCTGTTTCCATGTCATTTGCTCCATTAACAGCTTGTATGGAGTGTTTGGAAAAAAAAAGGAACAAAAAGAAGACATGATAAAAAGAGATTATATTCTTTACATATCTCAGGTGCTCACAGCCAAGGTAATGCATAAATTATGAGCCTCAGGTAGGGCCTTCTGAGAGCAGTGGAAGGACTTTCATCAGCTTCAGTGAGTTTCAGATAGAACAACGCATTTGGAGAGAAGCAGAGTACCATTATACAATGACAAGAATTGGAAAGAGGAAAAAAAAGCAGCAAGTGAGAGGAGGAAAAAGGCTGCAGGCATTTTTGCTGACTTGGATATGAAGGTTCACAGCAGAAGCCAAAAGAGATCCATATCTAAATGGAAATGAGGAAACCACTACACCTGAATGAGATTTTGCTGATCCAGTCTAATTAACCTGGTAAATGTTCAGATACTTTAGTAATTAAACTTTAACTTTAGAAGGTAAATTGCTTCTAAATAAGTTCCTGGGATTTACTTTTGGCGTGGAGAATAACAGTATTCTTGTCTTCTACACTACAAGAGTCTGGAGCATGATTCTGACAGCCATCATTATAGTCCAAGCCACCACCAGGAACAGATTTCAAGAGGAAGAGACCCATATTTAACTACAGCCAAGAAGACCTGTGCAAAAAGAAAATCATTAAAGAATTGTAACTAGCAAAATTTCATCTAGTATTTAAATCATTAAGTGCTACAATTAACTTGTGCTACAAAGTAAAATGCATTGTGGGAAAGTTAGGGGATGAAACCACTGAGATAATGACAGGCTACTGAGAAAGAATAATGTGTGGTTAATAATCACCATCAAAACATGTTTAAATATTTCTAAAATAGTGGCACATTGCAGTTTGGAAAATATAGGGAGTACCTGTAAGACAGAAGAACCTGTCCCAGGCAGGCTGTGAGAGTGATTATGAATAGCCTCAACACATCTTCCCAGGGCAAGGTTGCACTAGAAGAGGAGCATCAAACAGAAGCAGTCACGTTGCTGTTTGTCTGTGCAGCATGCACAAGACCACTCTGGAGAGAGATGCCCATTTATAGGGTCTGTGCTGCATGAAGAATGAGGAAATACTGGGGAGAGTCCACAGGAAAACAGTCCAGGTGACCCTCAGCCTGGAGGCCAAGCCTTCCCAGGTATGACTTGAGGTAGAAAGGCTCTTGTTCTCCCCTAGGAGGAATCTCAGCAGCCTTATATTCTTGCAGACTGAAAAATCTATGATAAGAGAACAGTGGGGTGGTATAAAGTTACAGACAAGGGGATAACAAGATCCAGTGGGCAGAAATTTAGGTGAGGTGAATTCAACCTTAACGCAAGAAGTAATCTCCTACTGCTAAAGTTAATGGGATGTTGCAGTGCCTGAACAGGAAAGAAGGTGGGTGCTTCGGTCAGTTTGTGATAACACGTGCCCTTTACAACATGCTGCTCTCTTTGGATCAACTGCACATCATCCATACAGAGGCACAGAGGGGTCAGTAGGCAGGAGGGACCATGGCACAGGGCATCAGGTGCAGAGGGGATATTGGGGCGGATGAGATCTGGTACAGGCACGTACTTGTTATTTGTATTACTTCAGGTGGCTGCATGGATGAAAATGCAGTGATTCCTCTCTGGTGCCTCCTTGCTGCATGGATGAAAATGCAGTGATTCCTCTCTCTGGTGCCTCCTTGCTGCATGGATGAAAATGCAGTGATTCCTCTCTCTGGTGCCTCCTTGCTCCACAGAGAGGCTGGGGAACGCTGCAGGTCAAGGCAGTGCCAGTACGTGCTGATAGGGCCATTAGTGCAATGAAACTCCCTGCCTCCAGGCTTCGTGCAGCTGCCTGGAGGGTTCTGGGGGGATATTTTCATCCTGCCAACGTTTGCCTATTGTATATGTATTTCAGAGAAAGGCAGAAAGAGGAAATTTAACTCCAATGGGGCACAGTAAATCCAAAGAGGATGGATGATAGCACACCAAGGCAATCATTCAGTGCTGGGAGATGATATCAAGATCTCTTTTGCATTTTATTTAGCCCATTGACAGATACAGAATTGGGTCAGAAGAAACCTTTGGGTAACATCTGCTGGTGTTCACCATTCTGAGGAGAGGCCACCATGGGCGTGTTGACTCCTGCTGCCCACTCCTGTCTGGCACCACCACAACATCCTTGGCTGATGGAGCCCAGGCTTTGCTTTTGTCTCCAAAGAGGAGAGGGCCAGTGGGATGCAGTGCCATGGAGGGAGTTATCTTGGGTTTCCTGCCCTTTGGGTACCTGAATGCTGAGCAGAAATGTTTTCAGTTGAGAACTGGACTCCTCCGGCTTCCTGCTGAGCCTGGGTGCAGCCCTTCTATTAGTGGGAAATAATTGCATTCAACAGAGAAAGAGGCTGTCAAGTGGCATGGGAAAAATTACTTTTGATTTAGCAGAAGTCATTTTAACCTGAGGTGTCCTGTAGGAAGTAGATGCAGATATGAAGCCAGCATTTCTGAGAGCAGGATATGTTGTCTTTTCAGAAATATTCCCCCTTCACTGGGGACATGTCCTATTTGGACAGTGGCTGAAAGACAGGAGATGAAAGGCTGCTGAGTCTGAGGTTTCCTACCAGCTGGCACCACTCCACCTTCCTGCTGCATCAGATGGGTGGCAGCAGCCTGTGGGGTGGGATCTGCCAGGGCACGTTTAGGCTGGTGTTGGACCTGAAGAAGGCTTAGGATGTGCAAAACCTCTTGACTTATTTGCTTATCAAAGCATTTAGGCTCAGTTTTCTAGAAGAAGCTGGCACAGACTGAGCTCTGCTGAGCCCCACCGATATCCAGGAGGAACTGGTCTCCTCATTTCCTGTACCTCTTTGAAAATCCCAAACTTCCTCTCTCCTCCTGCCCCTGGGGGCTGGGACCATCTCAGAGTGCTTACTTATGGCTTATTTCATAATGTAGCAAAATAATAATAATGATATGGCAGATCTTAAACTCACTAAACTCCAGCAACTAGTGTAACATGGAGTTTGAAGAGCTGGCGATCGTAAATGGTTAACTAACAAGTGTTTACAGCACCTCATGATAGTTGCTGGCACTAAGACAAGGGCAGTAAAAAGTGGATTAGATGAAGATAAATGTGAGACACAGGCAGAAACAAGTACTCTAGCAGATGTGTGTGGAAATTAATGGGGTGGTGATAATAACAAATTCTGATTCGCCACACAGTAAATGTGTCTCTTGATAATCGGTTTCCAGCCGAATACCAACCGGGCATGCAGGAGACAGAAACCTAAACAGGGTGACATCTCCACATTGCCAATGCACTGGATGGACACAGAAAAGCTCAAAAAATATAGTGGAAAAGTTGAGTTTGTTTTGTCCCCTGCAGTCTTCAAGTTTTTGGTTTTTTTCTGGGTCTGTGACCAAGTCTCTTGACAAATAAATCCCCAGGGCTACCAGGGAAAGATTTTTCCCAACTCAAGCTGAGATCTTGGCCATGTTCCAGCAACTGCTGCAGATATCCTGTCTGACGTGGGGCAGGCAGTCACCACTGACCCCACATGTCTGCTCATCTACCAAACCGGGATGTGAAAGCTCCCACACAGCACAATGCTTTGCCAGATGTGTTGTTGAACTTCATGTGTTTATGTTTGTGAAGAGAACATAGGATGAAAGGCATTGCAGAAATGCAAGATATGATTTGTTATGATTCAAAAGCCATTCTTGTTTAGCAATGCTATTTTCAAATATTTGCATCCTGCAGGCATTTCCAGATAAGGACTTAAGCCCAGCTTTTCTTTTCCAGTACCAATTTTTTAAAAAAGCATAGTGGCTTCGAAACCCTTTGGAAACGGAACTTTGAGCTTGCCTGCTGCAGCCTGTGTGACCACAGGGACCAGGCTGTGACTCCACAGGCATGGAGGTATGGAAAGCAGTCCCTGCTCTTGCCTCTCTTCCCCATGTGAACAGACCCTGTTCCTCCCCCAGCTTCATCCTGCACACCCATCCTTGCAGGCATTGCAGTGAAGGTAACACAAACCAAGCTGGGACATTTTCCCAATGTGTGGAGTTGGGGCTGTAGCAGGGCAGGGAGGGGAGGTGTCACCATGGCAGAACTGTAAAAAGGACCCACCTCATCACTGGTGCTCGGGATTTCTTCCCAGTCAACTGAAGTGAGGCTTGGGTTAATGTGAGAATAAATCCTGTGGGATGTCTCTGAGCCCCTGCTAAAATCCAGTGATTTGAATAAATTCAGGGGATTAAAGACAATGGAATTAGCAGGTTTCTGTCCTACATCCTAAAATAAATATGACCTTTTCCATTCCCACTGAAGGTAGCAAGTACCTCTTTGCTCAAAGTCTTCCTGCTGAGAACACTCTGGCCACATGTGATGGTGCTGCTCAGATACTCCAGCCCCTGGCCCCTTTTTCCTGGCCTGCCCATGTTCAGCCACATCAGTCCTGGGCCTCCTTGCCTTGGGCTTGGATAGTGAGGGGTCAGCAACTGAGTGCAGTGCCCAAAAAATCCCCAAAAGCAGTGAGTGGGGACCTGCTGACTCCAGGCTACCAACAATGCAGCCCAATCAAGTGCATCTAATTTCCCAGTCACTGCTTCTTGCACACATGACCTGTTAAAAGGATTAAATTAAAAGAATTCCCAGAGCAAATCTAGTGATGATATGATGAGAGACAGGAGCTCAAGCACATCCCAGAGGTGACTGATCGGGTTTCCTAGGATGTATTATTTATGGGGCCATCTGCTTTAGACAAGCATTGAAGTCTGAAGGGGAGGAGGATTTTGACGGAATTCAGTCATTTAACTGGGACAGGGTGATGGTGGAAGAGATGCTGCGGTTTCTCGCCACTCCACCACCCCTCTCCAAAAAGTGATGCTGTAGTTATTTATGCAATAAATAAATATTTTATTGCATATTCATTTAGCAGGGTACCTGTGTGTCGATGCCTTCAACAGAACGCTGCTGAGCTCTGAGAGCTCACACATGTCCTCACAGAAGGGGCCATTCATAGCAAGGTCCATGAGCATAAGGGAGAGAGGTGCAAGTATGTTCCAGTCTGAGCTTCTGGTACTGTGAAAAATACAGGAGTATAAACAGAGCCATGACTGGAATGGGAGGAGGCAGGGGGGCAGCCAAAAAGAGGCAGAGTCAGCAGGAGAACAGGAAGAATTTCCCCAAAATAGATGATTTAGTTGCTTTATAGCTCAGTAACTGCGGGATCTGTTTACAGCAATTATAGACAACACAAAGCAAAATCGCAAATGTAAAAAAGGAAACTGTCTTTCTTTCTGATTTAGGCTGACGTGCTATTTAAATAATATGGGTCAAGCAATCTGAAATATCTTAATGAACAGAATTCCCTTCTGTCCATCTCCCACAGTGCTAAAAGTAGCCACCTTCTGCTGACATTTCCCCATCACATGTGCGTTATCAGATTTCTAAATATCGAAGCTTCCTCAGGGAAATGTCTAAGCCTTTCTTAGTGATCAGGAGTGAAAGTTGTCTCAAAGCTTTAGTTGGGAAAGTTCTACTAAACCTTTACACAGAAATTTGCTGGAAGCTACCTGTCAGTTTGCTGCCCACTTTCCAGTAATTCAGACTAATGACTCGTCAACACCCCCTTTTTTACCCCTTTTGCATCTGTCTGGAAGGAGCTTTCTGCTCCAGTTACTGGTTTAATAACACAAGGCTAGGTACCGGGGCAAAATTCTCACACAGTCTTACTTGATTTGTCTCATGACTGTTTTCCTAATCCTTACTTTTTAATTTTTGAAAAACATTATCTGAGCGATTGGTTCTAGCATATAAAGATTTGTTCTTCTGAATTGGGGTATTGCTTCAGAGCTGTTCTTCTGGACACTGGGCTTATGCAGGAAAGTCTTGATTACAAAAAATGCAGACTTAGAGTAACAGGCTATAAGAAAGGTGGCTCTGAACAACAGAAGAAATCCTTTTATGCAGAGTTTTTGCTTAGGTGAAATTTAGGTTTCTGTATTATGGAAGGCTACTCCCAGAGTTGCTACCTATCAGTGTTTTACCCAGACAGACAGGGAACTAGACTTCTGTCTGCTGGTGATTTGTTGTTTCAGCCAGGTGCTCAGTGTTCAGGCTGGGAAATGCAGCCTGCAGATGTAGCCTGGATTAGGCCAGGTGGCAAGGTTGTTCTTGCTCATGAGCTTCACTGAGGTGCCTTTCTGGTGTAGCTGCCATCTCACTTCACCCCTGGCAGTGGCAGACTGGGGCATCATCGGGCTCTTCTGGCTGGAGGACAGTCATGGATCGTGGCAGCCGGGAAGAGGGAACAGCAAAGCTCCCCCATGAGTGGCCTTCAGCCACAAGAGTAACATCAACTACACCTCCGTGAGGGCCCGTGGCAAAGGGCTGGGTGCCCTCAGCATCCCCTGCTCTGTGGCACCTGGTCAGTGAGGGTCAGGGTGGTACGAGCTGGGTGTGTACAGTACAGGGAGTCACATGAAGCCCCATCCGTGGGGCCGTGCAGGCACGTGTCCCTTGCGCACTGCCAGAGGTCCATGAAGGCAGCTCCTTGGCACGTGCTTCAGTCTCTAAATAGCCAGCTAGGTGTGTGCAGACAGAAACCTGCATGAAGGTGAGTGCCTGGGAACAAGCAAGGGCATGCACTATCTTCTGGCTGCAAAAGTTGGAGTCAGCAAGGTGATAAAAAGCAACCAAGCCACTGGAGCCCCTTTTCATTCCTGTTGCTGTAAAAATAATACTAGTGGCAGATTTGTCTCCCCATCTCCCAGCCCAAAAGTGTCCCAAGGACTGGATTCCTCTCCCGAACTACTCTGGTGGGCAGCCCTTCATCTGCTTCAGGGAAATTACTCAGAAAAGAAAAGATTTTTGGGCCAGACAGAGGGCCAGGGATTTTAAAGCCCTTTCAGGACAAAATACTGGAGGAGCTTATCTTCTGGGTGGCTTTTGAGCAGGTGTCTCTGCAGAGGATTCTTCACTGTCCAGGAAAACAGGCTGAAATGTTATGAGAGCTTCTTAAGGAATACCTACAGCAAGTGAGCCTCCCTGTGTGCTGGTACAGCCCTTATCACAAAGCGTCTTGCTGCTGCCACTGTGCAGTTAAAGCAGGGGTGAATCTTCCATTACTGCTCGGTTAGTTTTTGCTGGATTATTCTTCTTCCAGCTTATTCTTCAGGTGATCTAGTGAGTTAAACTGTGTGTGTGAAGACACATGATGCTGAAGTCAAGGTGGTATAGGCAGTGAGAGTAGCTCCTGGAAGGGATGAAGGGAGAAGAGAGGCTGTTCTTGGTGGTGAGACATCACAGTGTGTCTCAGTCTCATCTGACTTGGCTCTCAACACTGCATGGTGTTTTCCTGTCCCCTGTGCTGTGTCTCATTCAGTCAGTTGAGTGGGTGAATCAGGGGATCAAGCGAAATGATGGGAAGGTTGTTTCTCTCTTTTCCCTTGGGGTATTTGCTGCCAAAGCTCCTTCCTTCATCCGGACCACTGCATGGCTCTGTGAAGAGCTGTGTGGGCAAACACAGCAATGTGGGGACAAGCAGGGCAGAGTTTGCTTAACCCACTTTTGCTGTTAAAAATGCATTCACTGCATCGGAGCTTCACAGATCAGCCCTGAAGCTAAATTTTATTTTTCTAAGAAGGCATCTCCTCCAGTAAGCACTGATGTTTTCTGTGGAGTCAGCAAAGAAAAGAAAAGGCTTTTGGTGGCTTCCAGATGCTGTTCCTTTAGGTTTAAAAATCTGTGCCAGCTAGACTGGGTTTTGCTGAATAAACAGCAAGCCACAGTGGTGGTACTTTTGAGGTCTGCATGGTCATGTTATTTCCAAGTGGTGACAGTAAGTACAACATCTCCTCCCAGTACTCCAACATGAATGTGGACATGTGGCTGGCTGCCTGGAGGTGAGCCCCATGTGCAGTCTCTGGGCCCTTATGGTCTGCATACAGCTGCTTTGCTGCTGTATGTGACAGTATGTCCCATAAGCATGAATATTCACCCTGATGTGGCCAGCCATCCTGAAGAATGATCCAAAGGGTACACTCATCACCACTGAATGTCTGGATCTGTATCTTGTCTTAGCCATTCTGGCACTAAAAATACATAATGTGCCTCCAAAATACAGCTGTAACTGCATCAAATGTTTGTTTAAATTGATTGTAATTTCCTTGGGCCATTTGCAACATTACTGGGATGTCCCACTGAAAAGAAGAGCTTTTTAATATACAGATGCCACACTCATTGTCTGTTCCTCGTTAGCTACATAGTCAGATAAATTAATTTGATATTATTGTCATCCATCTTGTTTATTCCTCCTGGATCATCCATAACAAGAGGTTAAAACCACTGCACTTGCGGTAAAACACAGTTTTGCTGCCGCAGCCTTGTGAAGTTCTGAGCATAACTAGTGTTTACCAGGAAAACGGGTCTTTATGCACCCCAGCCTTGTTCCCTGCTTCAAGGCAAGCCTGCTGGTCACGCCTTTGGCCTCTGACCCTCCTGCTGACCCCAGGTGTGCCGTCTCTCCTGGGTCTCAGCTCTGCTGCACCGGCACATACTGGTTCCCAGCACCTGCAAGGAATTAAAGAGCACTAAAATCCTCCCTGGAGCTGGGCGCTCATCGTACAGTACAGGCGACACAGAAGCTGAAATTCCTTTCGCGTGAGAACATGGGTACATCTGCTTGCAATCATCTTCCTCCGGGCAGCCTGCCTGATCAAGGAGAAATGTGATTCTCCACACTTGGTCCAAGGAGTGCTGGGTAGACGCCTACAGCCAAGGGGCTGGGATTCGGGAGAGAAATAAACGCGCCTTTCACACCCGGCATTCCCAGCAGTCCCATGGCTCCCGCGCTCACAGCCTTGGTCGCTTCTTGCCTTGCTTGCAGGAGGCAAGGCATGCTGAAATAAAGAGAAACTTGTTCTGTGGCAGGAAAGGTCATTTCTTCTGGCCAGGCATTCCCATTCTGGGAAGGAGACAGGAAGCATATTACATTAAAGGTAAATGGATAAAATATTTTTCTGCTGGAGGAAGGGGAGGAATGTCAAAAACTTGTTAGTGTTCTTTAGAAAAAATTATTGTGGCATCTTACTCCTTCCCTGACAACATCTGTGGGGCGTCATGAAGAAATATTTTAGCCTTCAGTGATATGTAGGCTTATGCAAGGGCATTTTCCTTGCTGCAAGGATGCTCTTTGTCTGTCTGTGCACGCCTGCATGTGTACACACCGGGGTGTGAATGTGCTCTCTGCAGTGGAGAAAACAACTGAAAGTATTAGAAGTGAGTGGACATAGAGGGGATATTAGCAGAGTGTCTGGGAAATATATTGTTTGTTTGCTATTACTTTCTTTGTTGCAGCTGACCAATGAGAAAATAACTAAAAAAAACCATTTCTTTGATGAAATGTGCAGTTTGTAACACTGATGTCTTATGGTTGGTGTACTTCTGTAGATTCGTCACATTCCATGCTAACACTTGTTTTTCATGCTGCTACACAAGAGGACTGAAGAATTAATTTATAGGTACAATTAAGAATGCCATGTCTGGGGAATGAAGGGAGAGTATTTGTAACAAAAGCGAGTTTGACAATTGAGTGGCTCAGCTTCACTGTGATTCCTGAAAGGAAGCTGAAGGCAGCAGCCACAGAGTACTTTTAATCCTCAAATATGATCATCAATTAATATGTTTGTAAAGGCTTGGTTGCCCCACCTCCTCAGGCTGGTTTTTACCAGCTCAATAGTCCCGGTAGCCTGAAGACTTGAGCCAGGTTTTCAGAACACATTAAAAACTCAGTGATGCAGTTGTAGCCACAGTGCTCCAAGGGCACATGCGTCCCAACCCAGCCACAGCATCCCTACAGCTGGACTGATTAAAATGGTCAGAAGTGACAATTCACCACAACCCTGCAGGAAAATGCTGTGCTGCAGGCTGGGCAAGAGGAGCTGGGGCAAGGCAGCCTGCTCCGTGTGTGCTGTTTGGAGGCATGTGGTTAAATCAGGCATGGTCTGCTCCCAAACTCTTTGAACTGAACTTTTGCTAAGACCTGCTAAGGTCTTGGTTTCAGACAAGCTATATTCTTGGCCTCAAACAAGTGCCTAATAAAGAGGACAGTTCTCATGAATAAGTCTTACTTCGGACATTTTTAAGAATCTATCTTCTTTAGGGAAGTTGTGGTAGGGTGGAAGAACATCACCCCTTAGCAAACGCAGAGAACAGTGATGGACAGGTAATGTTAAAAACAAAAAAATTGGCTAGCAGCGGTTCTGCATATTTGGCCATTGCAGTTTATTCACATACATTCATGTACACATGCAGAGTTTTAAGGTGACTGTAGAATGATCTGTGCTAGTGCATGAAAATTCAAAGGGAAACATCTGTCATTACAAAACAATAGGAAAAAGCATTTATTTAGCACAGGCTGAAATGCAGAAATGTTTGCATGCTGTGTTTGGCTTGATTTACTACAGGGAAGACTTAATGATGTACAGAAGTGCTGTCTGTAAGAAACTGTGCAGGGTCTGCTGTTTTCTGGGGCTTCTCATGTGAATGTTCATTTGGGTATTGCAACACGCTGCCACTCTGTAATAAATCCACCAGGGTATTTTTTAAAGGCCCCATACTCAATGTATTTTTTAAATACGGTTTCATTCCCTGTGAATACTAATGCGGATATACAGAGATGAGAAGCTTTCCAATGACAGATGGATGCCTTTAAGGCTGTGTCAGTGGCCTCTGAAAATATTGATTGCCAAGTGTGGTTACTGAGAAAAGATGGTGAAGCCTTCGGAATTGAGCAGTTAATAGAGCATGCATCAAACCTGGATTTTCAGTTATAGGAAGGATAAGCCCTTATGTCAGTCCTTCCCTGTGTCAGCCACTAAGTGATGGTTGGGTCTCAGTGTAGCTATGGGAAAAGGCACATCTGTGTTCCTTTGCTTTGTGAAGGCTGTGCTTACAGAGAATATTCTTACCACTCACCACACAGATTTCACCCTCAGCAGGAGGATGAGTTTTCATCCTCGGCAGGAGGCACAAGCACAAGTCTTCATCTTTGGGGACTAAACAGAATTTGTCAAGGCCTTGCAGAGTCAGGCCTCATTCTTGCCTGTTGGTCTTTCTAATGCTATGCTACTGCCCTTTGCCTCCTCTGCCTCTTACTTGCAGCCTCTGTGTTCCTGGTAGCGCTGTCATCAGCTGCCATCCTTTTTCAGGTATTGCCTGAAGCCACTGCTGAGCAATTGATGGGAAAACAATAATGGTTAGATTGGAGGAAAGTTGGCTTCAGCAGGCATTTTTGTATAAATTCAGAGAAATCCATTTTATAGGTGACTTGTAAATGTACAAACTCTTCGCTACCACCTGTCTTTTCCTTCCTTTCACATCCGAGAGAGATGTATTGATTTTAAGGCTAGAAGACATCACTCTGGGCTGACCATGTGCAAAATTCAGGTCCTCTGACATCCCTGTATGAAGTCATGTTTCAGGCTCAAGAACAGTACCTGTGACAGAGACTGTCTTTTGACAAGGAGAAAAAACCCTCTCCTTGATTTAGAAAGATCCACATAGTCCAAGGCAATTCTTTAGAAGTTGTTCCAGTGTTGTTAACATCCATCTGATATTTCCCCTTAGACTCTGAGCCCATTACACATCCAATTAGGCTAAAAGTGCTTCAGAAGGGAGGCTGCTCCGCTACCTGAACATGCATTGTCCATGCACAGAATTCAAATATCAGTAACCAAAATGCATATGTTTCATAAGTGTAATTGTTCTTGTCATAAACTCAGCCTCTGATTATTTTGGATAATTTGTTCCTGAAGCTGCCTACATAGTCTGGGAAGGAAAGAGGAAGATATATTTTCCAACATATTTGCTGTGCAGAAAATGTGCTTAGACCTTTGATTAATATTCCTAGTTTGTATTGTTTATTTACACGTAAGAGTTTAGTTCTCTGTAATGAGAGCTTATTTTTAAATGAAAATATATGACGTTTAAGTGAAAACTACAAATGAATAGGAGAGGGACACCTCGGATGAAATAAGAGGTGGAATTTGTTCATATTGAAACCAAAATGAAGGCATTCTGTCAGCCTTTGCTTTAATCGGTTTCTTTTTTTAGCCTTGCCTGGAGTTGCCTGTGTGCTTGCAGGGAAATCAATCTACGCCTTGGGCAGTGGGATCTCTCCATGGCTGGGGAGACTGATTGATTGTTTCATATATTGAGACTGTAGGTTTGATGGAAACTCTATAGGAACATTGATAGCAGTGGAGATTTGAGGGGTTTGGCTTCTTTACTAAAATACATGCTTTACAAAAGATGTTCCTTCTCATAAGATAAAAAGTCCTCTCTCCACTGTGTATTTCGCTTCTCTTTTGTGTACTTCTCTCCCTCCTCTCCAAAGATCTCAGCATTGATTGTTTTAAGTACAAAATAAAATTAGTAACTCACGTAAGATTGGTATTATGGAAAAGTTTTCCGTGGGCATATTTAGTGGCTTTGTAATGATTCAGTGATTTGGTTGTATTTGGTTGTTGGGGTGTCCTGATGAAACCAGCCAGCCTAGGGCTCAGAGGGATGGAGCTCCGCCTGGAAAAACCCTCGGTTAATGTTCCCTCTATACAAATGTGTATTGGTTCACCCCGGTCTCCCTTCCCCCCCACGGCGCCAAGGGTTATGGGCTGGCCCCGGGTTCCTTCCCTTCCCATTGGCTGCTGCTGTAAGCCCCGCCCCCGTCCCCGGGTCCCTGGGGCAAGCCAGGAGCTCCCCAGTCAGAAGGCTGTGGGAGGCGGGGGAGTAAAGTGCCTCTGGCCCGCTCCAGCGTCTCCGTTCTCGCCTTCCTTTGTTCTCGGGGTCCAGGGGGGTCCAACCAGACCTCCTGTGGACGCAGCTGCTTCGCTTGGAGAGCCAGCTGCCAGCAAGGGAAAAATCACAGATAGCGTGGCCGGCTTAAAATCGTGTTCGCAGCTGCTGCTGAGCTGCTTGGGACCTCACCCCCGAGCTAGCCAGCCCAGCAGCCAGACAAAGAGACATTTGGTGCTTGTTTTTCTGAGTGTAAAATAATTTCTCATAACATGGCCTTCTCCAACCCCATGACAAAAATTTCACACAAAATTATCAAGGGTAAAGTGTTGGTTTTACTAAACCCAAGGACTCTTAGATTTAAATCAGCGGAACCAGGACTTTTCTTATCCAGGTGCCTAAAATTTGCACAGAGGCCAACCAGGCTCAATCTCTGAAAAAAGTGCTCCCATGATGAGTACGGTGTTTGATTTAAAAGTATGACTGATCTGTCATTTTCTCTTCATTGAAAAAACCAAACAGCAGAAAGCTTCCTATCTGCTCCTATTTCCTCCCTGCTGTCCAGGGAAGCATTGGAGTCACCATCCCTGGAGGCTTTTAAAAGATGCATGGATTTGGCACTTAGAGACATGGTTTAGTGGTAGACTCGACAGTGGAAGGTTTGTCATTGGAATCCATGATCTTAAAGGTCTTTCCCTACTAAATGTTTCTATGGTATGGTGATCTTCCCGTCTCTGGTTAACAAGTGGTTATCAACAACTGAAATTCAGAAAGAACTTCAGAGAAAGGGTTGTTAAACTTTGGAATGGACTGCCTATGGATATGGCGGAGTCACCACCCCTGGAGGTGTTCAAGAAACAACTGGACGTGGCACTGCATGGTTTTGTTGACCAGGTGGTGATTGGTCGGTGGTTGGACTTGCCGATCTTGGAGGTCTTTTCCAATCTAAATGATTCTGTGTGATTACCAATATCAAAGTTATATTGCTGTCCCTGCATCTACATTAACCAACATAAAAATTAAAAGTTTAAGTGACCATCTTTAAGAAGATGTTTCTATTCCAGTTATAACTTGAGTAAAAATAAACAGTCTAATACCACTGTGTGGCCTCTCCCAATCTATTATAGAGTCATTACTGTGCTTGTGCCGTTTCTGCAAGGTACAAGAAGTCTTCAAAGGTTTGTCTGTGTGTTTATTCACTGCTGTACATCTAAATCCTAACCCGGACACACACGTGAGAGAAAGAGATTGCTGTCATCAGGGCATCAGGGCATTATCCAGCTCAGGTCCTCCCCAGTTCCAAATACTGTTCAGGAATATGTATTAGACTTGCACCCCATTTTAACAAATAATTACCAGGTGAAAGCATCTTTTCATTGTAGCCATTAGGTGGTAACATTACCTAATGAAAAGGCAGTCACTGTCCTTCACTCAGGAACAGTACTAGATATCTGCCATGAAGGATGTGAAAATGTGTTAAACCAGGACAACATTATTTAAAGCAAAAATCACTGTGGTCTTCTTTAAAATAAAAAAGGAGTCGGACACAAAAATTTATAATGGCAAGTCTTGAGAGAGGAGGAGGTGGAAGAATTTTGTGTTGGTTTTGGTAAAAGTGAGTGATTGAATTGCTCATTCCAACTTGAAGAATTAAATTCTCAGAATTCCTCTTTCTGATGCTGATTAACTTTCAGATTTAAGTTGATATCTGGTGCAGCCCAGAAACTGAGTGATCTGACCCAAACCATGGCTGTCTTGCCTACCAGGATATTTTTGATGGAAGGGAAACAGCATGCTGGAGATAGATGGCAGCATCTTAGCTCCTCTGTGCCATCCTCCATGGCAGGAGTTCCAAGGCAAAAGAGCAATTATGCCGATGCCTTCAGGAGCGAGCAGGAGGCCTGGCTACATTAACAAGTGCAGGCAGGTTCTTCTGCTTGGCTGATGGAGATCCAGCACAAGTTCAGGAGCTGTGCAGTCCTACTAGAATGAGGAGAGCTAATGTGAGCTGGGTCAGGCGCCATGCAGTGATTCAGGATCAGAGACCAGCAGCCTTCCCTTCTGTCGCTCACCAAACACAGGCCCAGGAGAGCAAAGAGATGGGGATGAAATGCCCACCTTTCCAGGGGAGACGTGTTTTTGTACAACAGTGTTTTGTGATATCCAGACGTAGAGTGGGATTTAATCTTCCTGAGATAAATGGGATTCCGTGGGGCTCTTGTGATTAAAAATGCATGTGTGCATGAATACTTACCGGGCGGGTGCCTAAATGATCGAAACAGGCAAAAAAACCTCCCCTCGAATTTCCATACCCCGAAGCCGCCCGCCCTTTGAAGTCACTGGCATCCAGGGACAGCTGGGTGCAGTGAGGCTTCACGGGGGAAGATTAAAGATGTCACCATCTCCTACTCAGCAGCAGCAGAGAGAGAGTACAGAGAGTGCATTCTCCTGGAAACAAACCGAACTGTAAATCAGAGAGGTAATCCAACATAAGATGAGCAGAGGCACGGGCTTTTTCGCAGGCAGGCCATTGGTGAAACCGGGAAGCACAAATATAAAGCAGAGCCAGCAAGAGCGGCCACAGAGCAGATCAAGAGAGGTGTAAGGTCATATGTGATAAAGTCAGGAAGATGAGTGAGGTTTCTGCTCTGATAACCTGAGAATCACACTGCAAGCTGGGATGCACTGCATGTTACCAAGGCTCCCAAGGGGCCATGTTTGACCCGAGGAGAGAGCAGTCACCTGCCCTCTGCTGCAGGTGACTCTGCTGTATTTCGTATTTCAACTGCTTGGGCAGACGTTTTGCATCCTGTGGGCCTGCCTCAGGCAGGCTGGCAGTGCTGCTGAAAACTACAGCCCATGTGATTCCTACCTGCCTGAGAAGGCAGGCAGGGGAAAACAGGTTGTTTTGTTTATGCTGAAAACGCCTGCATGCTCCAGGCGATGTTCCAGCTCCTCTGCTTTGAAATGTGGGCTTCACACTGAGCCAAGAGTAGCAGCAGCTCTCTGGGATGTTCCCCTTTTCCTTCCCCATGAAAATGCACTGTCTCCCATTTCAAATAAGCCCCCATATATTTATGGCACATGCTCAGTAGGCACATGCTGTGTCCCTGCAGGTCTCTGAGGCTCCTGGCCATGCTGGTGAGTTTGCAGTGGAGATGCGCAGGGCTTGCCAGAGCATTGCTGCAGGTTCCTGGTGCTGTGGGGACAGAGGCACAGAGAGGGAAACCTTGAGCAGACCTATCACAGATTAACCTGTCACTGTCTCAGGCTCTTCTGTCCTCAGAAGGCAAACCTGTTCTGCTAGTAAACTTTCCTGCACAGGCTGAAATCCACTCTGGAACATGCCCACATTTAACCAGTGTCATCACTAAGGGGCCATGAAGATACTGATTTGTCCTGCAGGGACCAGTTTTAGGCACTGCCAAAGCCTCCAAATGCAAGGCAGGAGAAGGAAGAAATCAGGCGGGATGGGATCTGTGCAGAGTCAGATTGCCTCTCTTTCTGCAGCCACCTGCTCTGGGGACAGTGCTTACCAAGCAGCGCGCTTCGCCAAACCAGCTTCCTGGTGAAGCCTGAGGAAGGAAATAATACTGTCATGATGAGGATTTGGTTGAGGGCCCAGGAAGACATGGCAACCAGAACAGAGCTTCTGGCACAAGTGTTGTACATCCTTTAGGGAAGGGCTGGATCACTGGGAACAGTGGTCACTGTAGCACAAGGTCAGAGAGCTTTTATTATTATACGAGTAACACCCACACCCTGAGAAAGCCCAGAGTTTTGGGGAAAGGAGAGAAACATGTACAAACCATTAGGACAGCAATAATTTGTAGGAAAAGGGATGCTAGCACCAAAGTGTTTTTGAGACTTTGCATTTCCTAATCTTTGAGTAGGTGCAGCTTGTTTGTTGGGTGGGTCTGTCTTTTTGTTTGTTTGTTCAGGGTTTTTTTTTAAGGAGTGTGTGCATTCTGGATGTGAATAATAAAATAAGGCAATGAACACAGGTAAAAAAATATCTCAAAAATAAGAGTTCAGAAAAAAATGTTTTGAAGCATGAAAAATAGGTATCCCAAATGACAGCAGTAAAGGAAAGAATGATTTGAATGAAATCAGGCCATGTCAAAAAGACAGGTATTAATGTACTACAGTCCCTTTCCATCTCTCTTCCTGTTAAATCTGACATGCAGACTTGCTATATGCTTCCAGGTTTATCCTAAAAGTATGCTGGAGGCAGTGAAAGAGAAACAGAAGAAGGATTTCTTAGAGAGAGAATGTTTTTATCCCTCTGTGGAAAGGAAAGGAAGCAGCCATGATCTGATAACGTTGCTGAACTAATCTGCTTCTCACTGTGCTTATCACCAGAGCAATAAGGTTAATTCTGCAGTGAGGGCAGCAAAGTACTGTCAGTCAGTGAAGGAAGGAGGATGGACAGACCAACAGACATCATTTCTTATCTGGCAGGCTCAGACAGAAGCTGAGAAAAATATCAGCAGTAGCCAAGCAGGAGAAAAAAAATCCCAACAACTTTATTTTAAGCTGTTTTCTATGGAAAATATGAGCTCTAATATTCATTACTAAAATGGACCAAAGAAATAGTGCAACCAGTTGAGATGCAATGGCTGAAACATGTCCCAAACCATGTGCCAAGGACAATGAGACTCACAGCTGACAACAAATAAACTTTTCCTAAAGAAAAGGTGTTTGCCCTGGGACTTTGGGCCGGTCCTGTCACTGTCAGTACATCTCTGGGGCAGAGATGAAACTCAAAATGTTTTGGAAAGAACTGACTGATGATTTAAATATTCTTCCTTCTATTTGGAAAGAAAACAGGACTCCTGCAGTTTTCTTGGAACAGCCTGCAGAAAATGATTTGGAGTGCCAAGTGCCTCTACCCTAAGGCAAGCGACCAGGACAATATGGCTGGGAGATTTGTAAAACCCTTATTAGCAGAAAGTAATCATTTTCTGGGTGTTAGGAACACTGTTCAGTGCTGCCATGTTCTTGATCAAATGGATGATTTTAGTGGATTGTTAAAATCTGCATGGTGCTTCTTTGAAAAAGATGAAGTGTCATCTCCTGCACTCCCTGGCCAATTTCCAACTTATCTATTTGCCTACTAAGTTATGCTGATGTCGAGCCTCATTATTCTATCTTAAATCTCATTATATTTGGTGGTGGGGTTTTCTTGGAAGTCCAGCTTTGGTAGTCCTGTGATTATATAAGCATTCAATCTACACTGTATTCAAGAACATTATTGTGTTGAAACACTTAAAATCATTAAATCTAATAAAGAAAGAGGGAAAGAAACCGAGATCAATCTTTTTAATGCATTTTTTTCTTCTTTTTTTACTGAATACTCTTGAATAGCCATTACTGACACTCTCTCTTACATTTTAATGAATAAACCACAGTTCTCTCAACAGCTGCTGTGATGAGAGGCAAAAGAAGAGGAATCTCTGCTATTCAGGGATTTCTTTGTACTTAATTTTAGGCAAAATGTAGTATAATAATAGTAATAGTAATGGTAAAACACTTAAAAATTCAGGATGCTTTGAGAAAGA
>VZTI01002192.1:2091382-2135770 GCA_013397865.1 Struthidea cinerea | reverse complement strand
ACAGCTTTCCCCCCCCCCCCACAAATTAGATCAGATCAGTTAAAGAGCCACACATGCCCACACTATTTCAGGTAGCTTAATTTTAAACTGCTGGGCTTTAAACCAATGTGCATAAACTCAGAGATCACACAGATGAAATGGGGTTGCCTGAGTGGTCAGCTAACCTGCTGCAAGCTGAAGAGCTGTTTAAAAATCTAGGGCCTTCTTTGCTTACCCCCAAAAACACACTAAGTCCTGCAGGCTCCAAAGACAAAGCTGGCCGGTAGCAGACTCAGCTATCAGAATTTCTTCAGTGAGCTCCCTGCCTTGCTCCTGACTGTAGTTTCTCAAAGTCAGGTTCAGAGTGGTTTCCATTGGATTGCTCCCAAATTTTTGCCTCAGGCTTGCAAGACCATCGTCCTCAGTCTAACCCCATGCCGTGAAAGTAATGAACCCGCCAGCTCCATCCTGCTGTCCTGCTGCAGGCATCCCTCCAATTCGTGGTCTTTGTTATGCTGAGGGCTTGATGGAGTTTACACCATGTGTGACAGGGGCCCTGCTCACTGCTCCTCATTCCAGAGCTGTCTGGGGAACAGTCCTGCTGACAGCATTAATTAACTTCTTTCAATAAAATTTCAACATCAAGGGTCTACTACTGTCACTAGTGGTGATGAAAGACATTTAGCTGAATGACATCATTAGTGCAGACTTGCTTCCCTCATGCCCTTGGGAATGCTGCCCAACCACACCAGCAGAGAGCTTCCAGCACTGGTGTGCCAGTGGAGGCAAATCAAGCCCTAAGACAAGCCTTAAACTCCTTCATGCTGAAGAAAGGGAAGTTTTAAAGAGAGCAATGTCACTGCTGATGGAGAGATCCCAGGAAAACACTGCAGTATCCAAGCTGCACACACAGCAACTGTGGTTTTCATGGCAAATAACAGAAAGGGGTACTGCAGGCATGTCAATAAACTTGGATATTCACTTGGGGGTAAATACTTGGAATAACAATGCAGTAGTTGCAAGCTCAGCAGAAAAATATGTGTCTTACTACAATACCACAGCAACACTGCCTTAGTCCTTAAAACAACCTGAAAATAAATAGAGATTGCTACTGGGAAAACACCAGTCACCTTTCACCCTTGCCTTTGAAAAGAAGTGCTGTTGTATTTTTCTTTACTTTATGTCAAAAACTTGTGTCCCCTGAACTGAGAAAGTGACCTCTTCTCGAAGACACTGCACTCAGTTTAAACCTGAGTGTTATAGTCTTCTGTCAATCACGTCTTCCATCACTAGAGCAATGAATTTCTACAATAACCTTGTACTTGAGTCAATCCATTCTCTGGGTTTCACAAGATTGCATTTTATCCCAGCAGTTTCTTGAGTCATTATGATGTACTTGGTATCCAGAGGAGGTTCTGTGCTTTGTATTTCCCTGGACCAGAGCACAAAGCACCTGAAGTTCTGCAGAGCCCCAGCTCCCACACAAGACTTGTTACAAACCAACCAGCTGAACACAACACCCTTTGCCTTTACCAGTATAGCAGAAAACCATGAATATTCATGACTAATTCCCCTGGTTTTATAAATTAACTCCATCATAGCTTTTTCATGTAGCCCTCCATATGTGCTCTTCACTTCTGTCCCTTCTAGCTATACTCTGCAAGTAACTATCCCAAAAGCTCTGGTGGTTTTAGCAAACAGGCTGTCAGCGTTAAGCTGATGAAAGAGTGCATTGATTCAGGAGAAGGGGCATTTGCTCCAACACACGGTGTTGTCTGCTGACACTTGAAGCATGGGGCTACAGGGAAAAAGCCAGTCAAAACCAGTGACAGAAATGGCAAACTAGTTCTGGTTCACATTTGCATGGGAGTTGAGCTGGGACCCCAGCCTCCTATGGAAGTTCTTCCATCACAGGGATCGGGAAGGTGCTGCTCCCTCCCGCTCTGCCTCCTTGGGAAGATGTGACTCGTGCAGAGAGCAAGAGGCACTTTGGTTGAAGCTGCTGCCACTTGTGCTGGGATAACAGAATCATAAAATGGTTTGGGTTGGAAGAGACATTAAAGATTCATTCCAATCCCTCCCCACCATAAGCAGGGACACCTTTCCAAAGACCAGGTTGCTCAGAGAGCCCCATCCAGCCTGGCCTTGAACACTTGCAGGGATGGGACACCCACAACTTCTGTGGGCAAGCAGTTCCAGGGTCTCACCACCTTCACAGCAAAGAATTTCTTCCCAATATCTAATCTAAACCTACCCTCTTTCAGTTTGAGGCCATTATCCCTTGTCTTGTCATTACACGTCCTTGTAACAAGTCCTTGTAAAAAGGATGAGCAGAGATTCCTCAGCTTTAGTTCAAGGGTGCTGGGGGATGAAGGGCAGCAAGGGAAAAGCTTTGAGTGCAGATCCAAGAGATTTGTTTCAGAAGAGGAAAGATGTGTGGGGCAAACAGGAGCGATTTCCTGGGGCAGCATTCAGGCTGGGGCTGGGGCACTGCTGAGGGACCAGCCCATGCTGGTGATCCTTCTGCATTTTACAGTGAGTGGTGAAGCCAGCCATGGGGTCTGGTCCCACCCCCACAATCAGCTGTACCTGTATGGCTCCCTCACCAAGCACTTGTGGCTATGTATATGTACACACATCCATTTTCAGTGTACATATTTATATACAATTGCAATATATAGAGCGTGCACTCTGTGTGTGTGTGTGTGTGTATTCATCTGCAACTGATCTGGAACCGGTCCTTCTACCAGGGAGCCAAGGCCCCAGCACTTGCCAGATTTCTCACAAGTAGTTTACAGAGGGAGCCCAGCTCTCCCTTGCTCTAGGCTGGCACAGGTTCAGCAGGAGGTGAGATGCTCATTATGGTCTCCTGAGTGCTGTGGGTCTCTGCTGCGAGGGAAGAGAGAGGTTTGTGTCTAAGGATGGGTAAGGAATGCATTAGGAATTCATCTGGGGTGTTTCTGGCATGTGCAGGGGAAAGAATTGATAGAAGATTAATTCATGGAGGGAAGGTTTAAGTCCAAATCAGGAAAAGGCAAGAGTAAGTTTAGGCACCATTAGAGTTATGAAACTGCCGAGCAAGGGCTCTTAGTTTGTGAGTTTGGCTTTTGGCCCCTGAGTTCTTACAATAAACTAAAACTGTCCATATGCAGAAAAAAAAATTGCAAATTATTTTTTAAAGCTAATCAATTAAAATGCATTGCGCTTTTCTGTGGGTTTGGGTGGTGGGAGGAAGGGAGACAGAGAAAACCCTGAACTAAGTCACCTTTGGTTGATTCTGTTTAGCTTTTCCATCAAGGCAATCTCCCCATTTCCATGTGCTGTTACAAGGATCCAGCAAACTGGGTTTATACCGAGAGCGATGTGCAATGACATGCCACAGCCATTTGAAATTTTTTTAAACTCCCCTGTCAGAAAGGCCTGCATGAACTGCTGGAAGGTCTTTACCAGTCTCACTGGATTGATTATGTGTAACTCCAAAAAAAAAGTGCTTCTGGGAAGCGGCCGAGCACGCGGGTGGGTGCCTGGTCGTGCCCGTAGGAATCTCGCCGCGCTCCGAGCGCGGGGTGCGCAGTCCCCCGGGATCCCCGGGCTGCCGGCGGGGGAGCGCTGCCCTCGCCCCCCCGGCCCTGCCGCCTCCCCGCCCCTTCCCGCCCGTCGGGACGGGCCCTTCCCTCCGCTCCCGCTCCTCCGTCCCTCCCTCCACCTCCGTTCTCTCCGTCTCCTCCCGCACAGGTGGGACTCCTCGCCGCCCCTGCCGCGATGCCGCCGCCGTGTCCCCGCGGGGCCCTGCCCGGGGCCTCCTTCCTCCTCCTCCTCCTCCTCCTCCCGCTGCTCTGCGCGGCCCCCGGTGAGTGAGCGCGGCGTGCGGCGTGCGGGACACAGGGAAAGCATCACCCGGCACGTCCTGGGGAGCGGCAAAAAGCATCCCCCGTGGGTGAGAGCCTTCGGATGCTCCAAAGCTTGTGCAAGTTGGGCATCTTTTTAAAAAGGTGCTTGTTTGCCAGTGATTGAAGCATTTCGGAACAGCCGAGAGCTTGCAGGTCTCCTGTTGCTCTGCCCGTCTAGGGATCCGCAGGATGACTGCTTCGATGTGCTTTGGGGCAGGATGCCAGGCACAATTTTGGAGCAGTCTGATTGTTAGCACAGCCCTCACCCAGTGACCAGGGACTTCCAGCATATCATACCCAGCTGCTCTGGGTGCTGACACTGGCACCAGCTGCAGTTTTCTGATGGAAAATATAATGATTTACTTGGTGAAGAAGGCCATTATTGGGTTTCTCTTGCCAAGAGAGCTGGGGAGAGGATGCTGAAGTGTCAGAAGCTTCCCTGCAGTGTATATTGTGCTCAGCTATGGAAAGGGGAGCAAAGAGAGCAAGTTTCTCCTGGGACAAACTTGTCTGCTTTGCCTGTTGAGCTGGAGCTATGACAAAAATACTTCTGGCAGTTTTTGAGAACTAATCTTTTGTTGTTGTTGTTTTTGGTGTTGTTATTTCCTCCTCAGTAAATGTATGTGTTTTATTTTTATTTGTCTAGATGTTTCAAGGGGCAATAAGCTTAAACTGATGCTTCAGAAACGAGAAGGTAAGCAAAGAGACAGCAAAGTGCTTTCCTTTGTTTTCCTCTGAGTCGGTTGCTGTCAGTCGAAGCTGTGGATGAGCTGTCCCTGTACCTCCAGCTCCAAAAGTGCAGACACAGCAGGAGGCTGCAGGCACAGGGCCATTCTCACTACGGGCCGCACCAAAACCTCCTGCTCAGGCAGAGCCTGTGCCTGCGTGCCTGTTCGGGATGTTGGGCTGGAGGCTCTGCTTCCCACAGCTCCCTCTGAAACCCGGGGCTCCCAGCCTCCGGCAGCACGCCTGCCTTTAGCTCTGCACAGAGCGTAGCACCGACCTTTTCCAGTGTACGCATGGCAGACGTGGCGTTTATCTGGTTTATTCTGGGAAGTCACAAACTTTTCCAAGGAATTATAATGCATGGACATACTGCTGGCTCAAGCATAGAGAAGAAAATATGCAAACCTGGCTTGCCTTTGATGCCTTGACTTGTTCTTTTTGTCTTCTTGGACCTATGTGTGCTTCCCTTTTTGGAAGACTGCTCTCTTACGGGAGAGATGATGGCCAAGGGCCCAGCAGTCAGAAGCATGGAATGGCTCACTGGTTGAGGGAAGGTGGTGGAAACGATGCCAGCTGGGAACAAGCTGCACCATGGCAGATGAAACATCCCAGAAATTTTGGCCAGCTCCTCTCAGCCTGCTCTATGGCTGAAGCAAAGAATTTATACCCCCACAGAGGAGACTCCCACTTTCTGCAAGGCTTTCTAATTTCTTACAGAGTTTTTTTTTCTGGCATCACTCCACACCTCTTACCAACACTAAAATATATATCCCACCCACCTCTGTTTTCCTTGTGTGTGGGTTCCTTGCATCACCATTCTGCAGTGCTTGTGTGCAGATAGGAGCGACCTTCCTGCACCACAGCAGTGGCCACTTGTTTGTTCAGGTCCCCTGGGGAGAGGGACTGCCTGGGGAAGGCTCTTGGAGCATGCAGACAACATGGCTTAGACCAGGAAGATCTGCAAAATTGATGATGGAGGGAATATGCAGCCCCTTTAATTCCAGACTTGCTCCCCTTCTCTGGCTGGTTTCCAAAGCGAGCAGGCCAAGTGCACAGCACTGCTTCCCTTGCGGGCAGTGTCCCTTGTGCAAGGGCTCATTCATGGACATTTGCTCAGCTGTCCCTCTTCCCAGTAGTAACACCCACCTCAAGCTCATGGTGAATTTTCAGTTTCCAGCTCATCACTGCAGCACAGCCTACTGTTTCCCACTTACTGAACACTCATCTATCACTTTTATCTCCAGAATCTCCGTCTCTCTGCAGTCCTTTTCCTTCCTCTGTGAGTCTGCCCAGCTCCTACTTCAGTGGTTTTCACATCTCCGCTTGACTTCCCTGTCTACCCCAGTCTCTTCCCTCACATCCTCCAAAAATCCCATGCACACCTATGTTCCTGATTTCTCCCTCATTGTAATGAACCAAGACTCCTCCTACTCCTACACACTTCTTGTTTCACAGCCAGACCAATACCATGTTTTATCCTTTCCGGGTGTGGCCAGAGGCTGGCCAGTCACAGAATCATAGAATTGTTAGATTATAAAAGATCTCTAAGTTTAAGTCCAACCATTTACCCAGCACAGTCATGTTCACCACTAAACCACATCCCTAAGTGCCACATCTACATGCTTTTAGAACACTAGCAGGGATGGCAATTCCCACCACTTCCCTAGGGAGCTCGCTCCAAAGCTTGACCACTCTTTAAGTGAAGGAGTTTTTCCTAACATCCAATCTAAACCTTCCCTGCCACAAATTCTCATCCTGCGTAGTCCTCTCATCCATGCCTTTGGGAGGTGCATCGATTCCTGTGGAGGAGCAGCCACAGCAAGCTGCTCTTAGGCATGGAGCAAGCCAGATGGCACATCTGTGTCTGGCAAGGTGAGGGCATTTCCATGCATCCCCCACGCAGGGTGCTATGAAAGCCTGATGGGCTTTTATTTTCAGGCATACAGGGCATTTAGTAGCACTCATTTAAATGCTACTTTTTTACACATCACATTCAAAAACCTATCTTTTTATGTGTCTCTGCCTTCACTCTGTTAGCAGTGTTTCTCCAGCTTCCTCAGTCTTTTTAACTTCACCTCTTATCTTTATCCCAATTACTGCAACTCTAGCACTTAGGGCCAGTCTCCTGTTCTCTCCTGAAAGCACAAATGCATTGTGTATATGCTTGTTGAGTCTGCGTGTTTTTATTTAAATTCCTCAGTTAGCTGCTGTACTTGAGCTCAGAAATGCTTTTCGAGAGTCCAGGAGCATGAGGGTAGCTGAGAAATCCTATTACATCGGTGATTCCTGGGTTTATTACTGTTACTCTGCTACAGGCATTGCACTGGCAAGTACAAAGGTAATGGCATGATGTGAGAATCATTTTCTTACTTGCTGCAAGCAGTATGCTTCAGGCTGACTAAAAATTTCCTGGCATGCCTTTTGTGGGGGGAATTAATTTCAGCCCCTGCTGCTGCAAAGCCTGAGGTGTCAGTGAAGGAAACGGCGGCCAAGGAGTTCCTGAGCAGCCTGAGACGCCAGAGGCGCCAGCTGTGGGACAGAAGCCAGCCCGATGTGCAGCAGTGGTACCAGCAGTTCCTGTACCTGGGCTTCGATGAGCAGGTAAGAAACGGAGAGCAGCATGGAGAGAAGGGGGCTTATAAAAAAGAGGGAGAATAGACAGGGATAGAACAAGGGGGATTGAGTTTAAATGAAAAAATAAGAGATTTAGATTAGATGTTAGGAAGAAATTCTTCACTGTGAGGCACAAGACCAGGTTGCCCAGAGACATGGTTGATGCCCCAGTCCTCTAAGTGTTGAAGGCCAAGTTGGATGAGGCTTTGAGCAACCTGGTCTAGTAGAAGGTGTCCCTGCCCAAATTTATTCTTTTAAAGTGGCAAAGGTCACACAGAAATATAAGCTCTGTTACTCGTTAGAGATCCTTGCATTATTACATTACAATCTTGTACGGAGTTCCTGCCTGCTATAAAACTCAAGCTTAATAAATTGCAGCTGGACATATGAACATAGTTTGCTTTGTGAAATAGGTGGCCAGGCTCAAAGCGGTCGCTCGCATTTCAGGACAGTAATTTGTCAGCCAATTCCAAATGATACAATGACTTGCTCAACACTAAAAACTGGGAAGAAGAGTAAGAGGGTGGGGGCTTTACCTTCCAGGGAAGCCATTCCTCAACCTAATCAGCTTCTAAGCATGCTGAGAAATACAAACCAAGCTGGCTGTGATTGGCACTCCTCAGTGAAATAGCACAGACATTACACACCCAACGCACCCTTGTGCCTCCACAGTGTGGGCAGCTCCTGACCATCATGAACGCTGGCAGCTGTGCCTCCACTCTGCATGTGAAAGGAAAACCATTGGATAATGTTCAGCCAACCTCCCTTCAAACGAGAAGGATACATTTTTTAAAAACAGTTTATTTGTTAAAACACTGGAGTGGAATCAAACTCTGCACAAAGCTCTACTAAATAGGTGCTGGAATAGGGCAAATAAAGTGTGTTTGGTTGCAGTCCCACAAGTAGAATCATTTCTGCTTTTAATAAGAGGTAAAAATAGTTATATATGTTGAATTCTTGGCTTCTGTCAGCTGCATGAATATGGTTAATGAGATTGCATTGGCACAGGCAAGCTGGAATACATTTTAGAGCTTCATGCTATGTGGATTGCTTGGAAGATGAATGCATTCATTTTCAAAGCTGCAACAATTAGAAAAATAATCCATTTCTTGAGCTGAAAATAATGAAGGGTACTTTTTTCTAAATTCTCCTGGATATTATGTGGATAAAAGTCACTTCTCAACAGCATGGCTGTATCCCACTAATAGCAATAGGAAAAAAGTGGTTTTATACAACAGAAACTGAAGACTGGGGGCAAATACCAAAAGTAACAAGGACAAACCATGCAGATAAAGTGAAGTCTCCTCTGAGTTCCTGTACGCATTTCAAAAACTGAAATGAGGCCTGTTGTGGGATACAATGAATCCACTTAGTAGCTTTTCTTGAGTATTAAGACACAGTTTTAACAATGAAATAACTGTTTGTTCCAGCAAAGGACTTGGTCCATACTTATCCATTGTGTATTTTGCAAAACTTTTTTTTTTTTCCCCAAATCTCAGCCAAAAATATTTCCAAAGAGTCATTCAGCTGGAAAGGCTTTGGCTTGGCAAGTATTTGATATCCTTGCACACTATTTTTCCTCTGCTGTTGTGAGCAGAACTGAAGTGCTTATTTCATTTCCATAGCTGGAAGGCTGCACTGTACCTTCGTTCTCACCCGTGCAAGGTGGGAGTGAGATCACAGACAGAAAGCAAAAGCCCATTCCACCCCAGTCAGGGACATTGTGACTAAAGGCATGGGGCAAGGGAGAACGGAACCTTTAGATTTTTAACTGTAAAACACTGACATAACTTTGCAGTCCATCATTGACAAGGTAACATAAATATTAAAGGTGCTTAGTGCACGTTTCAGGTGACAGTGCTCTCAGTTTAGGCACTTTGCAGTGGGCAGGGGGTGTAGGGCTGGGTCCCAGGTGTGGCTGGGCAGGACAATTCCTGCCCACAGCGTCCTGGTAATCCCATAGAGAAGGTGGGTACAAGTCACAGAACCCCTTTGATCTAAAGCTTTCCTTTATGACAATGTGCAAAGGCTCTTAATTTCTGAAAGAGGCTCTTGCACCACTTCTGCTCCATCTCATCACTGTAGTTTCAGGCTGGAAAACAAATGTTCTCTTTTTTTTCTGGCAGAAATTTGAAGATGACATCTCCTACTGGACAAACCTGGGGCGTGCTCGTAATGAATACTATGGTGGGTACTACCAGCACCACTACGATGAGGATTCTCCCATTGGCCCACGAAACCCTCACTCCTTCAGGCACGGAGCAGGTGTCAACTATGACGATTACTAATGCCATTTATCCTACGGTAGCTGTGCCTGTAGGGCTGCACTGGGCGAGGCTGAGCCCTCCCTCAGCCACAGTGACCCCGCTTTTTCTTCTATTCATGTCAAACAGCAAGAGTAAAGGAACTGCCAGACTTTGAGGAAAGCAACATGACTTTTTTTAACTATCATTACTTAGTAGTACACTATATATATGAAGTGTTATAGAAATAAAGCTTTTTTGATAGAATAAACAGGTTGCCATTATTTAGTAGACTTCGTAACAGCAAGTTTAATTCCAACTGTATTACTACAGATTCCTTTTTAAAGGGCTTTTTCATTTGCTATCCTACAATCAATTGCAAAATTACATTATGTCATCTACTTTGGCATATATAATACGTAATATAAGCCAGTACATCTAAGATGTGCCTGCCCATTCACATTCCTATTAACAAATAAACCCAGTTACTCTTGGGAGAAAAGAAAAAAAGGATTCCTGTCAATTGAAGTGCTGCCTTGTTGCCTCCTCTGCCGTTGCCATACCTACAGCGTGCAGCCCTCCAAGCCTCACGTGGCACTTCTGCAGCTCCTGTTGGGTCAAGGACACAGATATTCACAAAAGCTAAATTCAGTGCAGAGGAGCTTGCCTACCTACAAAGCCTGTGAAAGGATTCTCCAGGGAACGGGCTCAAGGCAGGAACTTGACTTCAGCAGTAATTGCTGAGGCGCAGCGCATCCAACTCGAGCGGCCCCAACCCCTCCCAGGCACGATAACCCAAAGGTTATCTTTGCTGAATACTCCCCTTTGTGTCCATTCCACTTAGCGTCAAGCTTCCAGCCCAGCTCAAAATAGGGAATAAAACAACAAAGTAAGCTATTTAAAATGAAGTTAGTGTCAGACAGCATCCAACACAATTCCCTGACATCATAATTTCCTACTGCAAAATTCCCTCTACCCCAATTCAGACGGGAACATGCACATTAGGCTGAGCATCAAAATATATCAGAGACCGGGCATCTGCTAGTGAAACACAGCGGATTAAAGGGGGATTTTTGGTGGTACCATGTATGTTAAGAATCCCAAAACACAACCAATTTTTGTATCACAGCAACATCAGCCTAGGAAGGAGGTTTCAGCTGTCAGGGGCTTCAGGAGGAGCTCGGCAGAGGAAAGCACTGCCTGCACTTGACAAATGTAGAGGATTGGGAAGAGGCTGGTGAGGTGAGGAAGGCTGGCTACTTCATGACTTCTGGAACTGAAGAACCAGCATAAAGAGAGATTAAATGTGTTCTACCAACTATAGCAGTCAGAGAAGACAGCATGGATGTTTTAGCTGTCTCATCTAAAGCTTACAGGAAATTTCCAAAGCATGGATCATGGCAACACCATTCTTTACACTTCACTTCTTTCATAACTCTGAGTGTATTTCCTAATCTTTTGCTTAAAGCCCTCGTTGTGTGATGGACTGGCGTCTAGGAGACACAGCCCAGCACTACCCAGTTCCCTGCAGGAACACTTCCCAGGAGACAGCTCTTTGCTGAGAGAGCCAAACTGGATGAACACATTGGTCACTTCTCTGCACACACAGATCCATGTGAGTCTAACATGCTCCAAACCCTCAGCCTTCCCTAGGCTTAATCTTGGCAGAATCCTTGCCAGTTTAATTGGTTTAAATTGGTGTGTTTCCTCACTAGAAGAGCCTTTATTCCAAATATGGAATAATCACATTCTGAGTCAAGCACAGACTCTTTTGCACAGTTGGAAAACACCTATTCCTAGAAGAATATTTCCATTTTGTGTATTATCAAAAAAGTACGCTGAATTTGGCAACATTTGAACCATGCTGATAATTTCCATCATTTCCCAGAATTTACAACTGGGAATTCAGACCTGCTGAATAAGGAAGAATAAAAAAAGTGTTGTAAATAAAGACCATCCCTCCCTAGGCCTTTGTAAACTCTGTCCATTCCTGCAGGCTGACTCAGTCTAGTCTTCTGTGCCTTTCAGGCTCACAACCAAGTCTATGGTCTCTGTCTTCTGAATTCTCCAAGAGGAAAAATTTAAATAAAAAGTCTTTTCCATTATATTGTGTTGCAGGGTTAAGGAGTGGGACAGAGTTAACTTTCTCCGTAACAACACGTATGATACCATGTTTTAGATTTGTGACTAAACCGGTGTAGGCAGGACACAAATGTTTTTGCTTTTGGGTGAACAGTGCCTGCACAGCCTGTTTTTCACACTGTCCCCCAGCAGGCAGGCTAGGAGTGGGTGAGAGGCTGGGAGGGGACATGCGTGGGACAGCTGACCCAAACTGGCCAATTCCAAATGATACAATGACTTGCTCAACACTAAAAACTGGGAAGAAGAGTAAGAGGGTGGGGGCTTTACCTTCCAGGGAAGCCATTCCTCAGAGACTGGGTGAGCACCAGTCTTGCTTAGGAGAGATGGTGAGTGGCTTTTGCATCACCTGGGTTTTCCACTTCTTTGCTTCACTCATTAAACAGCTCTTACCTCAGCCCTCAAGAGTAGTCATTCCTGAGTCTCTAATTCTCTCCTGAAGGGGCAGGGGGAGGGAGTGGCTGTGAGGGTACTTTGCTGCTGGCTGGGGTCACCCACCACAAGGCAATAGCTCTGAGGTGGAAGCACCCTTCTTGCAGAGGGGTGTACCTGCCTTGTAGTGCAGCAGTTGCAATGATGGAAAACAAGCAAGGATGAGCCATCAGGCTTGGGCAAAAGGAGGAAGACTATTGGAAAAAAAAAAATCATCAGATATGCTTGGAGTACTTCAAAGTTTAATTTCCTTTGACCATTCCTGTCCCAAAATGTAGAACTGCGCACCTCCTCTCAGCATTTCCATTCTGCTGTGCAGACAGCACAGAGCACTTCACGACACCATCACCCTCAGCCATCCCAGCACTGACATCATGTAACCTCTCCAGCAAGACAGAAGAGCAGCAATTGTTCATTGTGGCTCCCTACAGAGCAGGAACAGCTTGGCCATGCTCCAGTGCTTCATGTTTCAAAGCCTGATGCTGCAACATCCCTGAGTTTGTTGGTATCAGCCAGGCAGATCCATCAGACTCACAGGGCAGTGCTGCCTCCTTTGTTGGCAACACCTGCCAGCAAACCCTTCTGCCAAAGCATGGAAGCATTGCTGCTGTGTCCTCACAGCCACTCTCATACACTTCCCCAAGTCTACACTGAGATCATTCTCTCCAAATTCAGTGTCTTCAGCAGCAGCCTCTTTTTTTTTTTTTTTTTTTTGGAGGGTGACAGGTCATCAGTCCCTGCAAGTTCTTACTTGTGACACAAATATGTAGGGGATGGGGGGTTGAGTGTGTCTATCCCAGAACTGTTTCCCAGCTGGAAGATGTCGCCTTCTGTGCTTAAAACAGGTTTCTCTGCAGTGGGGTGGACAGAGCCCATATTGCTGTGCATGGCTTGGACAGCACTTAAGGCCACCGTTCCCTGTGGCTTTGTGCTTTGGACCTTCCAGCTGTTTCAGCTATGGTACGGACCACAGCATTCAGAGGATCCTGCTCCTTGATGAAGAGCATGTCAGCATCTAGGGAAAACACTGCAAGAATAAACAAGCTGGTGCTTGTTCCAGGCTGTAAATGGCAACAAACCAAGATGGACAAAGACTCGCCAGATTTGCTATTATGAAACAAGCGAGAGAAGGACTGAGACAAGGAACAGAGAACCAAAATCTGTTTCTTTTGCAAGAAATATGAACTGTTATTTTAGCAAAGCCTCCCTGTTGCTACAGAGTTGAACTCAGGAGCCTCCTGCCATACAGAAGGAGCCCTGCTTTGCTTCAGAACTATTGCTGCTCTTCCTGGTAGCTCTAAGGAGTCAAGAGCTGCAAATAAGGCATTCCCTTCTGCCATCTGAAATCCCTGCACAGGGAAACGTTCACATCAGGATTTGTGGCGGCTACACTCCCAGCAATTTCAGGGAAAGGATGAGTATACAGTTCCCTTGCTGTTAACAAAGCATCTTCTTCCTGTGGACAGGCGACCCCTGACCAGCCCCTAACAACCCTCAGGGACTTCCTGGCCTCAAGTAGCATTAAACTCAATACTAGTAAGGCTGGGGACTGGCTCAATCCATCAGACTAATCAAAGCCTTGTTTTGCCCTCTGTAGCCTGTTCTCTAAGGCAATTATGCCTCTTTCAACTTTGAAACTCAATTCAAACCCTGACAAAAAGTGAAGTTTTTTTTCCCCAATACGTTACATTTCTAAAAATTTATTGAAAAAAATAGATTAAGACAATTTAATACCCAGGTAGCAGTGAACTCACTGGCTACTAAACCCACCAGAGTCTATACAGGTTAAGAGAAGCTACAAACACTTTAGACACAGAAACTGTCAGATCATTACTTCCCCATATAGCAAAAAGATAGGCATGAGGCTTCTCTAGACTACACATTCATGGAATGACTTAAAATAAATTAGGTCTGCAAGCCCCTCTGTAGCTTGTCTGTAGACTAGCAATGTGACTGACAATGCTCCTTAGCAGCCTACATAGAGAAATAAAGGAAAAGTACATCATGCTCGAAAAAAATAACAAAATCCAACTGTGGATCTCATGTCGTAGTAACCTCCAGCAGCAGGAGTGGTCCTCCTTGTGAGGATCAAAGAATGCACAGCAGTGGGTGCCTTGCACACCTTTCCTTCTGGAAAGCTGGTCTCACTCACCAGCACCAAGCTGGCCAGTTCCCTCTGCGGCATTGTGTATTTCCTGCTGAGAGGGGAGGATTTGCACCTAACACCAGCTGAGCTGCCCATTTGTACAGATCACTGTGAGAAAACAGGCACCTCAAATTTGATCATGTTAGTTTTACCATGTCTGCCAGACCAGATGACAGCAGAAAATTCCAATTTTCAAATTTTCCAGGGGGAAAAGAAAAAAGAGAGCATATCTCAGCTTCATATACTCCCAAATCCTGTATTTCCAAGCTTTCAGAGCTGTATTCTACTGTCCTCCATCAAAAGTGGCTCTTCTGGAGAGGCAGCAGCTCTTTCTTACCTGTGCTTCCCAATACACTTGATGCCTCTTTCTGCTGCTGAGATGTCTAACCCCCGATGGGAGCAGAGCCCCAACATGGAAACCTTCATCTGCCTTCTTGAAGACTCAGTTCAGACCAGACAAAACTTCAAAGTACCCCAGACTTTCGGTCTTAAGCACCAGCAAACGCTGTTTTAACATGATTCATGCCTTTCGAATCAGCCCCAAGGCCAGTCACTGGCTTCAAAACCTAAGGGCAACAGCTGCATCAGCCACTGTTACTGGAAGATACTATTTAGAAAGAATATGGGAGCTGAACCAGGAACCTCTGAAACAAAAACTAGAAACAGTATATGAGGAAAGTAGCAAACCCACAGTCTTGTCCTTCGGGCCCAGTGGGAGGCATCACACACATTCACAGATGGGTTGTACTGGTACCAGCTACTTGCTTCTCTTCAATTTGCTCTTTTTATGAAGGAAGTCAGGCTGTGAAATAATCTAAAGAGCTTTTAAATCCTTCTTGGTTGTATCTAAAGGTTCAGGCTTCCTGGGCGATTATTTTTCTTGAACATACACGTTTTGTGCTAGTTTGCAGCAGCACGCTTGTGCCTGTACAAGTTCACGTACCTTGTACTGAAGTCACCGGGTTAAATAAAAACCAGCCCTGGAAGTAACATGGTAGCCAGAGCTCCCATTTACTCTCCATGGCTGCGCTGAATGTTGGACCAGGGCTGCACCTGTGTCCCACCTCCTCACAGATTTTGGTGTTCAATGGCACAGTTTGCATGAGGAATGAAACCTAAGGAGAAAGAGCATCGCCCCCCAAATATAGTCTCCACCTTAAGGGTTTTAAGGGTTAAAGCCACCATGCTGGGAGCTGATTAACAGTTCTCTCCACAGAACTACTAAAGAAGTGGGCACTACTTTCACACATGTCCAGCTGTGGCTTCGAGTACAGGGAGAGGCTGTGCTTTGTGAGTGTTTCAGTAATGACAGGTTACAGGCACATTTGGAGCAGCACACCATGGTGTACTTTTCAGGCAATTTAGTATGGAATAAATGCCCAGATCAAGTACCCAGAAAAAGGCTTCAAACAAAAAAAAGCAGATCTCAAGCTGCTCGGCTGTGAAAAGATGGAGGTAATGTGTAATATCTAAATTCCACCTCTGAATCCAGACAGGAAAATGCACCCTGGCTCCCCATCTCAGCTGTGTGGCAGATTTCCAATGGAAGAAAACGTGCACTTGAGAGCAAGGAAAAACCCGTTTTGTCTTAAAAGGATCCCTGCAGCCCCACTCCAGGCAGGGCACTGCAATGAATGCAGCAACCCCACCACTGCTGGATTCACTGGGCACTTTACCAGACAGACTCCAAGCCATGCAAGCACCAGGAGGCTCTGGCAGACAGCTCATAGGGCCCTAAATGCCACACTGCTCTCAGAGTCTTCCCAGGGCTGGGCATAACATCACCACTACTGGTAACTCCCAATTCACCATCAACCTAAAGATACTCAAAGGCTAATAAAAACATCAAGCTCTAATGAGATAAAGTCAAGTCACTTTGCTTGATGATACATAGGGTTTTCAATTTTGAGTGGCACTAAGCCAAAATACCTTTTAAATACCTTTTAAAAACTAAGAGAATTATTAAAAATAAGGGGAATTGGAGGGTTTTTTTTTGTTTGACTGGTTTGGTTGTGTGGTGTTTTTTTTTGTTTTTGGTTGGTGTTTTGTTTTCTGGTTTGGTTTTTTTTTCTTTTCTCAGACAACAGGCAAAGCTACCAAAGCTGAAAGCATTTACTGGCAATTTAGTAACTGCTTAAAATAGAAATGCTTCCTCAGTGTTTCCTCAGGAAGGCTGAAGTTAGGCTCCACAGTTTAAAGAAAATATTACACTCCTGCATCACTATCAACTACCTGAATTGGCGTAAATGAGGACAGTTTTGTCCAATCTATTTCAACACACATCCTGCAGCCCTTACTATATATCTGTTAAGAGACAAACAATGCAAGACCGAAGTTATTAACTTTGAGTGGATTATTTACAGGTTCTTACTTTATAATTAATATACAATAAATCCACAGATGTGCAAATCCAGAGACATGCCCACAGTGAAACCTTGAAACTAGTAAACAGAAGTTTCAGTATTTTATTAAAATAGCATATTCAACCACTGTAACCAATAATACATTAACTTTATTCCCAGAGTACGCACAACACAGTAGTGATTCAAAATATCCTTATCCATGGTAATCAATGAAAATATCTCAAATTCAAGTGTACAACTAAAACTAAACCTTTGAAAAAATCTCTCCTTTAAAGAATACGTAAAGCTCTCATACAGAATTCTTTTAAACTCTTCTATATGCAGATGTCAGTGTCTCTCACCTGACAATACCACTAGTTTTTTTCTTATGCATAGTAGAACATCTCATATTTTATAGTACCCATTTTATAAATAAATTGGCATTTTCCATCCCATTTGTGTTTATCATCAGCTTCACAAAGAAACCAGTAAATAAAACTGTCAAGGACAGTCACAACAAAATGATCTCACATCAAGATATAAAACTTGAAGATACTAAAAGATGCTTCTACTCTATTTTACATAAAAAGACAGATTTAAAAAGTGCAAGGCAAGATTTGCAGGGAAAGGGAATATTTATGTTATTTTTAGGCACATCCACTTCTTTAAAGCAAGCTTCAGAATGAAATTCCAGTTCGTTCTTCATGATACCTGTTTTAAAGTCTTTCTCTTGCAAAAAGAAAAAAAAAATTAAAAAAAATTACATCTGTCAAATGTCAAGCAGGAAATTTCCTGTTCAACTAATAGTCTTCAGTTATGTCTTGTTCTTCCTTTTTTCATCCTTGCAGGTTTTGGTTTGGGAATATATTGATTGTTTGCCTGATACTCAAGTTCTTTGCGGAAGTAATGAATTGCTTTATTCAAACCTTCTTCCAATGGGACCTGTTCCCAAAAGTGAGGAGAGAATTGTATCACTCTAGGTTCACATAAGCTTATTTCACAACAGTATCTTTTATAGAACAGCTACCACAAGGGAGCCAGGGAGTCTCACTCTCAGCCAGTCTAAGTATTAACAGCACCACATGCTGGTTACATCTCCCCACTGCTGATGCAGCTGAGCTTTAAACAGCACATACGTTTTCTGACATAGTAAGTCAAAAAACCCAACACATTTCAATCTCACACATGGTTATGATTGGTGTGTTTAGTACCAAAACAGACATGCATAATTCTACTTTCAATTCCTAATGCATTGAAAGAGACAAACACCCAGCATTTAAGCCCCTTCTGTTTGTAAGGATTAAAGATCCTCTTTCACAGCATGGTATAAAGCTGGCATCCAGTATCTCATTTGATATTCTTAAATCCTCTACAAATAATTGTAATCCTACAAATTGCAGTGTTTAAATACAGGCATAGAATAAGGAGACAGGAAAAACAGAGGAGTTGTTTTCTCAGGAGTTGTGTGCTCTGACATGCTTGCTGACACCATCACGAGTATAGCAAGATAAAAACAGCAGCACAGAAACTGCTTGCCTTGCTGTACCAACACTGCACTGCTACTTCAGAGCAAGTTTTGTTACTGTCTGTGCCAAACACAGAAGGCCAGAAATACAAAAGTTAAACCTGCTGTGTTTGCAACACTTTGCTATCACCCTTGTGCTGTGAGACACAGTCTATTAAGATCAGATGCCTCTGTGAAGCCTTTCAGAAGGGTCTGGAACTAATTTCTATTATTAGGCTTACATTTACTAGGTAGGTTCACACAGGTAGGTTTCCTGGAATGATTTTTGTCTGCAAATTTAAAAAAGGCTACAAACCACTGTGCTAGTTAGAATGGGGAGCTGGCTAAGAAAGTCACACCTTTTCCTGGGATTAGGCAGATCTTACCCCTCCAAGCAAACCAACTCCTGTTGCCAGCTGCAGGAGTGAGGATTGCAGCAAAACCAGCAAACCCATTAGCTATGGGCTTGGTAACAGAAGTAACTATGTCCCATATACGTTAAAGGATTTATCGGGCTTACAGAAAGGTAAGCATCTCATAACATGCAAGTGAAAAAATTAAAATGTTAAAACTGCTCTGGAGATGGTGTTAAGCAAATATTCCGGTAAGGGAAATTATTGTTACTATGTGGCCCTCCCTCAAGCCCCCTCTGCCTCCTGGTGTTTTTTCACACAACAACAGTAATTCATCTGTACATACCACGGGTTCCCAGCCAAGCAGTAACTTGGCTTTTCTGATGTCAGGTTTTCGTTTTTGAGGGTCATCCTGTGCTTCTGAGAGAAACTGGATTTCACTTCCACTGCCTATTAAACAAGACACTGTGATTTATCATCTGCAATTCACTATGGTTTGCATTTACATCTTTTCTGCCAACTGGAGCAGCAGGTCTTTTTGCAGCTCTCTGTTTCATAATTCAACCACTGAAATGCTTTGCACAGACACAGGAGCACTGCATGCAACACCTGGGTGATCCACCTGTGCCACAGCAATGTTCACAAAGCATTTCACAAAGATTTCAGCAGGGATTCACAAAAATTAAGTTACGTTCATAGACCAGTTTATTAACTTATGAGGAAATTACTGTTTCAGTAGCCAAGGGCAGAGCAGTGGATATCATCTGCTTTGACTTCAGAGATGCTTTTGATACTGACTTTGACACCCTCACTGAGTGCTGGATGAGCAGTGAGGAGGACTGAAAACTTCACGGCCAGGCCCAGAGGGTGGTGATCAGTTAGAGACTGGTAACTAGTGCTATACCCCAAGGGTCAACACTGGATCAATACTGAACTGCTGATACACCAGAGTACTGTGCTGCCATCCAGACCTCAAGAACGGAGGCTGGAGAAAGGCCTCACAGGAACCTCATGAAATTCAACAAGTTCAAAGTCCTGAATCTGGGGAGGTACAGGCTGAGACCCAACCAGCTGGAACACAACTTGGCAGGAAAGGACTGGGGGTCCTGGCGGACACCAAGCTGAATATGAACCAGTCATATATGCTTGCCACAAAGAAGGCAAATGATATCCTGGGCTGCAGAAGAGCCGCCAGAGGACAAGGGAGACCAGCTTTTCCACTAATCAGCACTGAGGAGATCCATATGGAGGACTGGGTCCAGTTCTAGGCTCCCCAGTATAAGAGAGACAGGGACATAGAGAGAGTGCAACAAAAGGGCCATGGTGGTGATGAAGGGACTGGAGTATGAGGAGAGGCTGGAAGACCTAGGGCCCTTCAGCCTGAAGAAGAGAAGGCTATGGGGAATTTCATCCATGTGTATAAATACCAGATTAAGAAGAGGGACCCAGGCTCTTTCCAGTGGTGTCCAGTGACAGGACCAGAGACAGTGGGCACAAACTGAAACACAGATGGCCCAAGGAGGATGTGGAGTCTCTACCCTTGAAGATACTTAAAAGCCATCTGGACATGGTCCTGGGCCACTGCTGGTTGTAGGTTGCCCTGCCTGACCTGAGGGGTTGGACCAAGCGACCTCCAGAGGTCCTTTCCAGCCTCAACCATTCCATGATTGTTAGCACTTCGGCATTACAAAAGGGCTTCAGTTTCTCTTTGACCCTAATCTCCATTCTGATTTAAATAACCAAGCACTTGCCTTTCCTCAGAACAATACACAGAAAGAGGCCAATTCTTCTAGTCAAATTAGAAAATAGTTACATGCCATTTTAGAATGAAACCACCTCCCTGGGTGGACTGGAACACATCAAGTTGTTCGTGAACAGACAAACAGAGGTGACAATTACTCTATATGTCTGATGGGTTTGGTGCTGTGATTTTTTCATTTCCTTCCCTGATCTGTGGATTCACAAAAGTTTTTCAGAGGGAACAGTCTTTAATTAGAAACACCACATGCATCAGCTTCTGTGTTATATGTTTGAACTCATCTTTTTCAGATCTGTCAGAAGCACATCTGGAATGTACACATTAAAAGCCCTTGGCTAATGGCAGCAGGATGTTTCATCTCATTAGGGAGCCAGACTAGAAGACCAAGCACAACCATTTGCTTCCATTCTTGAGAGCTCCAACTTGCTACAGGTGTCAGAGCATGAATGAAGAGGAAGCCACAGTGTTTTCTTCCCAGGTGCTGTCAACCCTTTCAAGAATCACTGTTAGAAACAGTGAAAAGAAGAGAGAAAGACTGTTGCCACAGCATGAGGTTTTTAATGGTAGTTGAAGGACCACAGCCTGCACAACTGTTAAGAACCACCTTCCTGAAGTATCCCTATTGCAGCTAAGATACCATGCAGGACATTTTCATTCACATGTTTTACATTTCATTTATGTATTGTCCTTGTGCCAAAACAAACCTAAAAAATTGCCTGAACATTATACAAATTAATGGGTATAGATTGCACAGATACACAGAAAATTTATTCATTCTACTCTTCATGCAACAGTTTACAGACAATTGAGAGCATTTGGATTATCTTATTAATATTTAATGATACGATTAAATGCCTTTGATAAAATTATTAAGAAATCCAAAGACTAATTAAATTATCCACATATTACACACACTAATCAAGTAATAATTATCTAACGACAATAAGTACTTCATAAGCTTTACAAAGAATTACTAACCATACTCACCAACAAGTTTTTTAATTAACTGGGCAAACTCTAGGATAGTGTGCTCTTCTGGGTTTCCCTACAAACATAAGAGATGCTTATTTCAATAACAATTAAACACCTTACAACATGCTAGACAAGAGATGGTTCCAACAGGGGCATGTTAAACTCTGAAGAAGCTAAACATTAAGCCTTATTCTACTTTGTTGGAAAAAAAAAAGCAACTTTGACAAGCTTCTTACTCATTAGAGAATTTGTGTTCCATTATATTCACCTTGGTAATTCAGTGTATGTAGGGAGGTGTTGTTGTCCTCCAAAAAAGTCAGTCTGTAAAGAGCTGGCAATCACAGCAAACCAAACTCATTTAGCTGCAAACAACTGCTTCTGCATTTACTATAGCTTACATATCAATACATAAGGGCTACTTGCTTTCCTATACAATATTCCTTTTATTTTTTTAAACAACTTGCAAATAATCTCCTGATCAACATTTCAGAATGAAATGCTGAACACTTTCTGCTAGCATTAGCTCACCTTCATCAGACTCAATTCCCTCCATCCCTAGCTTTCCTTGTTTCAAAATTCTTCTTTACCACATCTCATTTGACCTACAGCCGAGCACTTAAGATACATACAGATTTAGTACTGAGTTTTCTGAAGACAAAGCATGTGATAGAGTTTAACATTATCAGCATTTTGATAGAAACACTGAAATTAACTCATGGCCACAGGAGAAAAGGAAAATTAGTGAACAACGGCCCTGCAGAGTTGAATATCTAATTTGGCCAAAGTTGGCAGACTCAAGAAATGACTTGGGATATGCATTCTTTTTCTGTTCTTAAATTCACTGCTAAGAATAAGATGACAACAAACAGTACAGAACAAAAATCTTACTAGACAAGTTAAGTTCCAAGCATTTTAAACAATATTAGACAACTATACCATAAAATACTATCACATTTTCCTCTAATCCAGGGCAGTATGAAACGATTTCCAATTATCTACAGCTAAATATTCCTTCAGTGCTTTTTTCCCACTAAAATCAGTCTTCAGTCATTTTCTTGGTGCACTTGGCACACATCCCCCCCACATCTTTTTCCTTCATGTTCTAATTACATACATCTTCTTGCTAAAACAAATGAAAAACTCCAGCAGATTTATCCTGTTCTTGGAACTGTAAGATCTCAACACCTAGGGGCTTAGTCTTCTTATTTATAGAGTACAATGGGAGAATATGTTCTTCATAATGGAAAGAAAGACCTTTTTTGTTCCATTTATTTTTTCTAGCAATCAGTATCAGTGACAAGGTGGAAAAGAGAGGTGATGTTGACCAGTGCACAGTAACTCAGTAGAGTGGAGCACTCATACTCACCAAGTTGACAGGACTGCTGACATTGCTGTTCATCAATGCCACCAACCCGTTCACAAGATCACTGTAAAAGAAGGAAAAACAGATTGATGCAATTTCCACTTCTCTGTAAAAAATATTCTTGTCTAAAAAGAGAGCTGACTCCTAAGAGCTCCAGTAAAGCAGATCAGGCAGCTGAGGAATGGGAAACTAGATTTCAATGGGTGCATGTTTTCTTGAGCGTTTGTATTAAAAAATGATTAATATTTCCTCTTCTCTCCAGTATCCAAGCATATCTGGAGGCTGATTTCCAATGCATTTCAAACAGAATAGAGCAAGTTGTAATACAGAGGCACATAACACTATCACCTGCTTTGCAGCCTGTTGTTTGAATTGTCTTCTTGTTTTCAGAAATTAAACTAAGTTTGTTAAAAACCAGTATTTTGGTGTTACTTTCCCCCAGCAATATAACCCAAAGTTATTTTGGATTATTAGCCACAAACTTAGCACCTTGGCCCTTGTCACAGAAATCCAGATCCTTTTCATTATGACTTATAATTGGGAAAGGAATGGGTATGACCTGATGGGGTTTCTTCAACGTCTACTACCGCTGATACTACTTGCAGCAGAGGGAAAGAACATTTCCAAGCAAAGAATGATTAAAACAACCCAGAAGTCCAGCATGGGTTTTTTTAGTTTTTTTTCTTGTGCACAGTTTGCACACCAACCACAGCAGTCCCAAAGACACGAGGTGGCAGCATTGCATTAAAATGCAAGGAGTGACAAACCGCTCAGCTCTAAAAACTTGTCTGTTACTTGCAGTCTGGAAGGGAAGAGCATGTTAGTATCTCAAGTCAAATTCTAAACCAATTAATGTTTTTCTTCTTGGTACTTTTTAAAACTTTCATGTCCCCCTTCTGAAAGTAAAGTTGGCTCCTAAGAGCTTCAGTAAAGCAGATCAGGCAGCTGAGAAATGCTGAAATCAGATTTCAGTGGGTGTATGTTTTTTTGAGTGTTTGTATTAAAAAAGGATTTAAAAAAGTAAAGCAAATGCACATGCATACAAAGCTGACCAGGCTAACAACCATGAAGCAAATTATCAGCCAGTACAAACAAGGCTTACCTGACATACTGGAAAGCTCTTGTCTGAGTTCCAGGTCCATAGACCTAAAATCATATGCAAAATAGGAAAGTTAATGAATACAGAAGTCCTCTCTACCCCAATTATCTTTTCTTTACCTTTCTAGAAAAACGTCTCAAGGAGAAACACTTGAGACACAAGCTCAATGTTACAGGAATGGAAAAAATTGTGCTTGCAGACCCTTTGGCAAAGTATCAGTTCTTTGAAGGTCGTCTTCCTCTTGGGTCTGTCTCCAGTAAACACATCCCTAGGCATTTTGTTAACCAGAACTCTGCATGAAAGAAACATTCTCAGGGGTGTAGGACAGAGTGATGCTTTGTCCTCTCCTGGAACACTGAAAGAAGGCGCAGCCTGCACTCATGCAGAAAAGAGTGCCAAATATTTAAAGCAAACTTCAGACTACTAAGATGTGGTTATGATGAGCAATTTTGATTCGTTCATTAAAAACAGCCAGCTCCAAAGAGACCACTAAATTTTAGTGGTCTCTAAAAAAATTGTCAAGAGAAAGAGCACTGTGTTTAAAGCAATCAGGACAGAAAAAAACCAAAACCACGTGGCTCTAAATATTACTATCTAGGGAAATGGGAAGCAGAGTAATTTCTAGATTATACAACTCCTAAAGTCACCTGTACAGATTTGTATCAAAACCTTTGAGAGGAAAAAAATGTGTCCTCAGGTAACATGCTGATACTTTGGAGCAAGTTGCTGAAGTTCAAACAGACATTAATGAATACTTAAAGTGTACAGAATGGTATTTGATACCACTACTTTTTTCACAGTTTAACTGAGTGTAGTACTTAAGTCTCTAGAACATGAATACTTACATTCTGAAAGCTATCAGTAGGCACATTTTAGTGATGAAAACATTTCGGTTTAACTGGGGACACACACATCTTACCATCAACCTGCTACAACAGAAAGGCTTTTGGAAGGACAGAATAGAAATCCATGCTTGTTTTCCTCAAGGACAGAAAGGACAGTACAATTGGTACACAGGCCATCTGTTACTTGGTAAGCCTTGTGCTCTCCGAGGCTGATTCAGAGCCCAAAAGAATTCACATTGCAGTACACATTGGGTAAGATGTGTACTTAAGAATGGTCTAAGGATTTACCCAAAAACTGATTCGGAGAGTGTAGTGGCACCACTCCAGGTGCACAGGAGCACACTGACAGCCTGATGGACTCCCAAACAAACAGGAAGCAGATTTATGTACTTATATAGAGCTTCCTGCATTTAGCTTTACTTTTAGCTTGTGGGATAAGTTTTCCAGAACTAACTATTTGTAAGTGATTTTTGCAAAGCCACCCGTGTGGTTATCTTTCCCACACACAGGCAATGGCTGGAAAACACAATAGAGTTTCTATCTCTCAATTTTTCTTAATAAATCTTTCCTTTACAATAACAAAACAACAATCGTCATGTTTGCACAGGCCACAATTTCTACAGATCAGTGACACTGTTCTCTCAAGAGATTATTTACTCCATTTGAACAAGTACTCTGAACCGAAAGACTGAAGACAGAGTTTCAAAAGAGATCAACACACTTGGTATTCCTGTCAGCCAAATTCTGTGATGATACAGGAGTGAATTTTTTATAGGTCTCAGCCACTGCTTATTGCTGATAACTCATTTTATTTGACCTGGTCAGCTAAAGAACTCTCCCCTTACTTCTTTTCTCAGATACAGTACTTTCAATATCAGACAATTATTCCCTACAGAACAGTGATGTAGGGAAAAACACTTTATTTTAACCCCTATTACAATTGGCAATTATAGAAATAAAATAAGAGCTTCCAGTGTCCCCTCCCACAGAAGAACACGGACTCCCACAGAAGAACACGGACTGCCACAGAAGAACACGGACTCCAGACTTCTCTTATTGATGCTCTGAAATATCCCATGGATTGCATGTTTTAAAATAAGGTAAGTGCTTCGTATTTTGTAAGGCTTCACAAAACTTCCAGTTAATGTTCTCACTCTGTTCTTATAAAAGATTACAGCACTACTGCCAATAAAACTTGAGAAATTATGCATGAATCGAGAAAACATTTGACAGGCCAAATATGGCAATAGCTTGCTATATGCACTGGGGACTAAACCTAAAAAATGGAAATACCTTCTGATCCTCTATAAGCCAGTAAATTTTCTAAACAGCATTTAGAGGCTCAGACTTTATGCCCAAGGATGCCATCCTGGGAACACTGACACTGACAAATCAGCACATGGCCACACTCACATTTTGATACAAGCAAGACCTACAAGGATCCAAAGTGTCAAAACAAGAAGCTACACCTTCTCGTCTGCTACTATTTGTTTAGTGTCTTCCAATAAGAAAGTTTGGGGAGACACCTGGGTAAGAAAATGAAACTCTTTCTGCAGGAATTTAAGTTCCCTTTTTTTATGTTTAGATAGGAAAAAAGCACTGACCCACGTGGTTGTGTTGTCTACGTAGTGCTGAAGGGACTCCTATCAGGGACTAGGCAAGCTGGGCTCACTGGTTTAGTCAGCTACCCAAGGCTAAGTCCCGAGATCTGCACTCTCAATGCTGACTTATATGGCAGCCTAAATGTCATATGCCCCAGTAAACACCGGCCAGTAAGTTACAGTTAGCATCACACAATAGTTACTATACACCAAGCACTAACAGTTGATTTCTACAAAAGCAGTAAATCTCTGAGAGAAAAAAAAAAATCTTTAGCAGAGGTGGCAAACACAGCATTACTGCAGGCTTGTTACTGTGAAATAACCACACGCCAAAACCAGAAATTTAGCAAAGGCTATGAACAGAGTAGCCAAGATTCATCACTGATAACATTAAAAAACAGTAACAAGTTGTCTAAGAGATGAATCATTGTTAAACAGCAAGCAAGGAAGCAAATGCTGACCTCCAGAGAAGACCAATCTCTCAAGAATTATCAGTGTACTTAAGTCAGGTGATGTGCATTGCTTTGCAGAACATACATAATTTGAACTCCTTAAATTTTCTTTCTTTGTAAAGAGTTCTAGTTTTCAGTCTGACAGAAGGGTAGTATCTACCACCAAAGTTTTGCAGGGGGTAGCCATACTTTGGCACACTATTTTAAAAAGATTAAAGTTAGAAGAGATCTATCACACCAAGCTTCATCTTGCTTGGGCACAACTTATTCCCTGCCCTATACTCTTCAAGGCTCTGTCCAGTTTCAGATTTTGCTCTGCAAGAATTACAGTAGTGGGAGTTGCCACAATACTTTCATCCTTGGATTGTCTGCTTCTTCCTACCGAAATCCCTGACTGAACTCTGGATTTTGTTTATATCCCCAATACAAAGAATGCTGAAATGGTCATGCAGATTGCAACTAGTAGCCTTGTTTCTTTCTGGGAAAGATCAATCCCACCAACAGAGCACATCTTCAGATATGTTATTCCATACATTTAAGTTTGTTATACTGGAACACTAAATTTTGAGGAGGGGAACATCAGTATTTTCTAAAATCTACCCTCATTTGCAACACATGAGGACAGGATATAAAGGTGAATGGTTCTTCGTATCACCAGGAGGTCATTACTTACTGTTAGTGGTTCTCCCTGGAGAGCTTGTAGGATAAAATTACTGACAACTCTTCCATCGTTCATATGCATACGAGGACCAAAGGTATTGAATATTCTGGCAACCCTCACTTCAACTCCTTCCTGTAGCCAAAGAAAAAAGAATTGTTACTTCCTTAATAAAAGAGTCTTTATCCCTAAACGTGTAAACTCTCCCCTGTCAAAACACTTTTTAAGAATCCCGCTTTCAGCTTTAACATGCATTGTTTCTAATAATGAAACACTTCAAATCTCTCCTCAGCCCTCCTGAAAAATGTAGTGCATTTTTCAACATTTCAACAAATCAACAGCAAGGTAATTTATACTAGTTCTCAGTATTTGTAATGCAAATCTAAATCAGTGCTAGAACAGCTCATGATTTTAGCACATGCATTTTCTTCCACAAAGAACTTTAAGATTTTTCAATAATACCCTTCCAATAACATCTTATTTCACCTGGGACTTAGCTACTTTTTTTGTGCATAGGTGAAATCTCACAATCACCAGATACAGTACCAAGGTAGCATTTCCATAGATTACAAAAGTCCATAGTTTAGAAAAGCTGAACATGTCAGAGAAGTATCTTTTACAAAAGCCATAAAGTGGTTTTGTAACCACAGCCACAATGTTTTCTAGTGCCCTCATTAGCCTGTGTAAATGCACGCATTACAATCAAACTCTTCAATGGCGGAGTTTTTCCCAAGAAACATTTTCATCATTTCCAGAAGTCCTTCTACAGAACATTTTGCAGATCTTCAAAGCAAAATGCAATAAATATGTGAAATTGGAACCTTACTGGACAAAGCATTTCAACAGTTAGAGACTGCAGACTGAAGTAATCTCTTGAGTTGTTTTGATTGACCCATTCATTTGGACAAGCCACAGTTTATGACAAAACCTGCGAGAAGGATGTTTGGCCCTTGTGAGCCAAAACAGGACACTGCTGAGTTCAGAGCAACATGGTATGCTGCAAGCAGACAGATGCTACCATCTGAGAGTGACAGTCACAAGGTAGGGGAGAAGGTGCCAACCTCAGCGCAGGCCTATGTATCCTCCTCATATTACCTGGTCCTCCCACCTCCCAGAAAAAGACATCCTTGTATCAGTTACAGGAAAAAATTGTCTGAAGCAAACTCTGTGAGCTCTGATTCAACTGAAGTCATAAGCACAACGCTCTGGAGTTGCAAACATTCCTTCCATAACTATTCCTTCAGAGGATACACAGAACATCTTGTGTTTTCCATGTATTTTATACTAAGGCTTAGACCAATGCTTGCTGTTGTCTTGGAAGAGGGTGTATGTGGAAGAAGTGTATTGCTGGTACATCCATGGCTGAAAGCTGCAGCTCACATACATTTCACTCAGAAGAGACCTGGAAACACATTTTTCTTGGAAATAAATGCAGCTTCATGTACAAGACACTTGCAGGAAAATGTGACCTTCTCTCTTAGGTCTCCACGTGATTCATGAAAAAATGAATCCTCAAAGATGTTTTGTGAAAGCAGTAGAACTAGCTTTTTACAGGTAAGAGACAGGCAAAAGGGACATTTAATACATCACCTATTACTTGGTGCTGAGAAATCAGAAACACCAAGTAGTACAAGTAAAGCCCAACACCTCCCAGTACAGAGAAAGTCAAACAACATTCAATATCATTTAGCTGCAGGTAAGATTTCATTTGTCACGATCAACCTTGTTTGCAATTGCAACTAAATGGTAAACTAACAGTAACAAGGGAGGTAACTTCTGTGCCACAGGAAAAGATACAGTCTTTGTCCAACAACAAGCTTGTATCCACAACACAGCCAAAAAAATAACCTCACAACATCCACTGGGTCTTACTGAAAGAGACTCTGGAAAGAGCAGAAGTCCCTTTCCACGCAAATACATCAGTTGGGAACATACTCTATTTCTTGCTAGCTAAAACAGTACAGCAGTGTAACATTTCAAATGTATACTTCCAGCAGCACATTACAGAACCATTCCCAAAGCCTTCACTGCATTTGGAAAGACATAGAGAGTTGCTCCTTCGTTTTGCCCAGCACTTTATCTTAAAAAGGACACTGACTCCTTCAGGAAGCAATTGTATTTCATGTGGGCTTTCCAGATACTGCCATTAATAACAAGTGCAGAAAATAAGGCACTTGGAAGCTAGTATTCAAGATAAAAATAACTCATTCAACAATGCTGCCCAAAAAGCCTCTCTGGTACTGCACAAGCTACAGCAGCAGCCTTGTTTTCCAGTATTCGTTGGAAACTAGCAAGGGATCTAGAAAAGAAAAACAAACACATTCTCTACAGGCATTTACTCATAGTCACAATGAATCCATTATTTCTTCTCCCTTCTATTTATTCACCTCACCCCACTGTAATGTTGTCTTCTAAAATGAGTAACTTTTTATTTATAGTGTCATCTAGCAAAGCTTTTCTCTGCAGCATACTGCTTTGAAAAATCTATTTTCTACGCAGCTAAATTTTCATTTGGCCCTTTAAAACTGGAATCTGTCTTCTCAAAAGAAACTCTTCCACAGACAAAGATATTTTGGAGCCAGTAACAAAAACTGTCACAAGTCTCCTTTCGCTGTTTCACGAACATCTCATTTGAAGTGATCCTTTTTATAAACTGAGCAACTCTACTCCTTTTTGTATTAATGGTCTATGTCTTAGCTATGTCCCATTACTCTGAATATTATCAGCAACGTGTAGTAATAACTGACTACCTCTACCATATTCCCACTATCAAAGTCAATTACTCCCCCAGGTTTGCAGCAGTAAGTAATGTACAGTATTTTATTACATCCTAGAGAAAGGAGAAAAACCTCTTTGGCTCATATTCATACTGCTAAACGAAAGAGAGCTTGAGATTTATCCCTAATTATGAGATCAAATGTGATCAACTGCCTTCTGTCCTCACAGTTTAAGACAGTGCCTTCCTACAGCAGATTGATCAAAAAGAAAATTCCTTGAGCAATCCAAAAAAGAGCCTGAGACCAAGATCATAAAACGCAGGATTGCGGGCTAGCAAAACACTTCAGCTCTCTCTATTATTTACCAGTATGAATTTCTTCACAGAGACTGTGCCTGTACAGATGAAAAGAAACAGTAAAGAAGCAGGAAAGATTGTTATGGCTTACGGAGATACCTCCTCTGAATAAGTACTCAAGACTATTCTATAGCTGTCAGTCAAAATGTAGCATTAGTTATCCAGTCTCCTCTGCAAAACAAAGCTGTCCTAGTTTTCAGCATGAGTCTTTGCCAGTGCTTTAGTTCTAGAGATCCCAGCTCCAGAAAGTATCAAGGGTATCAAGGATGCTATAATAACTTCTTAATTTAAAAAGACATATTTTAATTTTATAAGCTTTTTAAGAAAACTTATCTCCTTGTGTTGACTTAGACAACAGATCAATACAATTCAAATGCCAAAAGTTTCTTTTAACCAAAACAACTTGAACATGGTATGTTGTGACTGTAATTCACAAAGGCATCTGGCAAGCTACTCCTATTAATTACTAGTGCTTCCTTCTTTGCAAAGTCTGTGGATCTACCTGAACAGCAAATATGAGTTAGACCTCCCTGCAGACAAAATCAGGAAAGGAAAAGCTACAACAAATGTCTGCTCTCCAGCAGACAACCAGATTTAAAAAAATCTGCTGGGGAAGTCCAGACAGTAACATGGGTATCACTGTGACCTGATACAAATCTTTATCAATGTCTCAGCCAAAATTACTTAGATTGTTGCCTGCATTCCTTGTTCTAATAGTCACTTTCTTACTGATTCATATTCTTTCCCATGTGTTTCAGAGGTCATTAACTCTCAAAACTGTTCCCAAACTCCCGAACTGCAATCACAGCAGAATTACTAGCACAGTGTTCACTGGATCCATCTATGATGTGTTTAAGCTACAATACTCTACAATGAGGCTGGGTCCAAGGAATTTTATTTATATGTACTGTCAATTGTACAAACAAAATGCCATTAATACTCAGTTACTAATAGCTTTTTAGTATTATTTTGCAAAAACAGAGATGATGAGATCTGAATTTCATAAGCACTAAAGCTCCTAAACAAGCTAGGAAGGACAGCCTCAATCGTCTGACTCTATACTTTGGGCATAATGCAGGTCCCTGAATACAACCTACAATTTTATGGCTGAAATGTTACCATGCTTATAGTTCAACACTTCACCTATTCTAAGGCAATTCCAAAACTATCACTTAATGTTATAGTTTTATCACAATCAAGCCCATTTGTTACCACCAAAGCTTTCAGAGTCACATAGCTGATATGAAAAAATGGATGAAGAAAGTGGAAGGACAAGAAAAATTTTCCTGTAACATTCCCTAGTGACCTGAAGTGTTGCTTCATCTCTGGAGAATTTCCTTATAGGTCAGTGGCATAAGAAAAGAAGGAAATCTAGTTCACAAAACACCCTTAATATGCACAGCATTTAAAATGCTGTGTATTTGTATTTGCAGCGCACCTATGCAAATGATGTAAATCCCTGCCATGAAGGTAGTATCAGATGCTGGTCAGTATTTAAATTAATCCAGAGCATTGGAGCAAACATTAATACCTAGATTTCCAAGTAGCTCCAGAATGCCAAATGCAATTTTTTTAAGATTGAACAGATAACTGAATGGCAAGTCCTGAACAAAGCACAAAATTAACATTGCGATACTATGTGCTGAAACTCCCCTCCCACTGCTTCTTCAGGTGATAAAGTCAAGAAATGCTTAATTCACAGGGTCAAAGTAAGTGAACGAAACAACACTGCCAGCAGAAAAGAATGCACCAAAAACGCCTCGGTCAGGAGCGGTTACTGAGGAACTCCGACAACAGCAAATAGCCAACTTTGACTAGACTCAAAAACTGTTCTGATTCAAACAGGCTGTCTGGAAGTATAATCTAAAAGTTTAGTTTTACTTCACATTTTTTGGAAACACTATTAGGTATCTAAGGTACCTAGCAATGTGCATAAAGATGGAAATCTTTCTAAGAAATGACCAAAAAACGCAAAATAATTTTGCCTGTTTCTTCTTTTTATTGAAGCTGAGAGATTCTGGAAATATTTCAGCCTGAAATACTGCAAATCCTACTGCTTGGGCTAGGTCACTCCTACTGAAAATCCTCTTAAAAACACAATGCTTATTTGCATAGAGGAAATCAGACCTTCCCACTAGCAAAAGATAAGGTTTACTCCACTAATAACAACATATCATCTAAACACTACCCACCCCTCTCTTCCCCCCCACCAGCTCAACAGTATTTCAGAATATATCTGAACAGGGGACAAGCTTGGGCAGACTTCACTGACCCATAATAAAGTACAAGAAATACGTCAGAGAGCTTCCCCCAGGACAGAGAGCTCATGGGTATCACAAGTTTTTACTTAATGCATGTGTGCACTGCAGTTCCACCTTACAAACCTTTACCATTCATTGTAAATCCTGCATAAAATTTATGAGATACTATCATGACTCATCCTGTGGTTTTAAGATACAGCCCATGATTTTAAAAATTACCTGCTCATGCCCTTCTAGAAGAATACTGCAGTGTGTACCACAAACCTGCAAAAAACGCAACACCCTACAGCACGAGAATTTCTCACAAAAACGGCAATCTTCAACTGCAAATGGATTTCCAGACTGACAAGGAATATTTTGCTACAGTGAAATATTGGAGACATCATCCTGAACAAGAGCACTATCACCATGTTGGACCTTAAATGATTCAAAAGAGAACAAAGGAGACAGACTCTCTGCCTTCTCTGTCTGGTAGAAGAGATAAGACAAAATTACTACCACCTCTATACTAAAATACCATCTCTAAAGTCTTATCAGTTCAGCTTGATTCTGTTTTCAAGGTTTATAAAAGCACTTAGAATTTTATAATTTAAAGGTTTAAAATTCTATAGAATATCCTATGTTTGATTTATAGTTTTGTATATGAAGGCTGCAAATAACAAGAAATAGTGATACAATTTTCTTTAGCGTGCCACATTTGTTAATTGAATAGTCTCTTAGAGCCTAGCTGAACCACAATTAAGCAAGATTTACATACAGGTAAAGAGTCAATGCTACGTTAGTTAATGATGAGTTTCTACTTGCTGGTTATGAAACCCAAAGAAACTGGCATGTATAATTTCCCAAACATATTTTAAATTGCATTTTTATCCTCATGTTACTGTCTTTGTCTGAAAACAGGCATTACATGGTCAGGTATTCATATCTTCCATTAAGTTCTGTGTTTATACCTGTCTCTTTGTCTCTCTGCCTACCACGGCCGGCACGGGGATGAGACCCCGGGCGGCACAGGAGGGCAGATTTCAGACTAGACTTTAAAAGCCGGCTATGCTACCTGTGGTCCTCCTTTTGGCTAGCCGTTGGATCCCTCTAGGGCGTGCAGCACATCCACAAAGGGTTTGGTTTGGACCCTCGGGACCCCAGAAGCAAAGGAAGGCGAGAATCTGAGACGCTGGGAGACCTGGAGATGTTTATTCGTTCGTCCCGCGCAGTCGTCTGCCTGGGGAATCTCGGTTCTCCCGGGTCCCGGGGACTGGGGGGCGGGGCTTACAGCAACAGCCAATGGGGAGGGAGAGAACCCGGGGCTAACCTGATACCTTTGGCACGGCGGGGGGGAAGGGAGACTGATATACATTTGTATAGGGATATCATAAACCCGAGGGGAACTGGGGAGAACCAATACATATTTGTATACAGATACCATACACCGGGGGGGTTCTCTCAGGCGCAGGTCTGTCCCCCCAAACCCTGGGCTGGCAGGTTTGCCAGGACACCCCAACATATACCTACATAATTTTAAGACATTTCTAAAGTGCTTAAAATACATTGCTTCTATATAAATACTCATTAAAGACCTTCCACACTCTTACCTGTATATTCTGATTTTGATTATGCTCCTTCAACATTCCACATTTATCAGTAATGGCCCTATTCAGCCCCATTGACTTCTCAGCACAGTAAGGTCACCTCAGTCTAATCTGTCTGAAAACTATTTACTATACTGAAAGACATATTATACCTATTAAGGAGACTAAAGCACATTTTCTACGAGAAGACTGCTCATCTGAAAACACACAACAGATGGGAGCAATAAAACCTTCCCATTAAAGAAAACAGATTTTGCTGCAACAGAGTAAGTGTTCCTACTCAAGATGTTCTCTTTTGTCCTCCTACCCCTAAATACGCATATTCCAGTCTTGCCATACATTGGCCTTCAATAATTACAGAAAAACCACCAAATCTCATTCAAGTTTAATACCTGCTTCATGTATGCATAGCACATGGTCTCTGCAACCCGCTTTCCTTCATCATAGCAGGCTCTTGGACCTATTGGATTCACATGGCCCCAGTAATCCTCATTTTGAGGGTGAACTTCAGGATCTATGGGGGAAAAAAGTCACCTTAGATTATGATATATCAAAAGATGACTACATATGACAAAAATTTTCAGTAGAGCATTTGTGTTATACAAGTCAGCATGGCTTCTCTCTGAATACTGCATTTTAAAAAATCTTGCATTTTACCACGATTTCTTAAAAGTGCAATCACTGGAACCATGAAAACGGCAGTAACAGAAGAAGAAAGCTCTTTGAGTACAAGCAAACGACAGCCAACAACTGCTTTCCCTAAGAGTGCATGAACAGAGGGTTAAATTCAACTCTTATCTGCAAAGACAGACTACCTCAAGGGTATAAATATGATTTTTACCTAACATGCTTCAGAGGAAACATTACAGGTTATGTAGGCAGCAGTCATGTAGGAAGCATTATACATTATGTAGGAAAGTAAAGCATATTCAAATTTCATAAAATAGGAAACAAGGAAAGAAAAATGGAGAAAATAGAGAGGTACTACATTTCTTAAAGAGGTAAGAGCGAGGTACCACAAAGTACTTACATTTCTTCTATTTTACCCTAACCGTTTTTACTAGCTATCACTGGGCACAATCAGGTTAGACAATCCTTTGGTTTGATCCAGTATAGAAGTTCTTGATTATAAAAAACAAACAACCAAACAACAGTCACCTAGGAACCTTGAAGATGTGTGCTTTATATGCTTGAAAAAATACAAACACTTGGTCAAATTTCCCCCTTTGCTGTCTTTAGGATGGTGTAACTTCTATCGGGTTTGAAGTTTGCATATGTTACTTACAGAACTTCCTAGTGTTGAAAGCTAACTTTTGAAACAACCTTGACAGTCAGTTCTGATTAAACCTTCCTGATTTTATGCTGCTCAGACGTGATAATGGATGCACTTGTGCCATATGAAAGCCACGGAGCAATGGTAAATGCATAGAAGTTTTAAACAATTATAAAAGCCCATAGCAATCTTAAAAGGGCCTGAAAAGATGCTGTGGGGAGGTAGGTACTCCAGAAGAGAGTTTGTTCAGTTACAGAAGAGTCCTTAGGGCTACCATTTTTCTCTATAGAGACTTACCATGGATAATCTAAGGCTTGGGAGGCAGTAGAAACACTGCACATGCTCAAGCCACTTTGGCTGGCCAATCATCTTAGTGATGATTGCTTGGGCATTTACTTTGAATCTTCTTGACTGAAGTTGCTCCACCAAAAGTGTACACCTGGAGGTGTGTTCTTCGTCCTTCCTCACATTTTGCTCACAAAGCTTTGTATCTTTTAACACAGGTGACCATTTTTTGTTCACTTGTTTGCTCTTTACAGGCAAGACTCTCAAATCTATTCCTGTTAAGCAGGGTACTGTGCTTGTGTTATCTCCACTAATCTTGCAAGACTGCTATTACCAATTATGCAATAGTTCAGAACAGAAGGAAGTTTCTCCAGCAGGCACAGGGTCTGTTACACACCCAAGGAAGTGCTAAGGAGTCTTGCTGCATCCAATCACCATTCTATCCATCATTCTTTCACTCCTTCACTTCTACCAGTACGAGGAAGACTGAGAGCACTGCCAAATATTACATTTTAAGAGACACCAGAAGAATCTGCGTGCACAACCAGTATTTTCTTAGCTTGGAGGTTAAGTCCTCGTCTCTTACACACCAGGGCAATTACTACATCTTAACAATACAATTCCTATGTGATGGGAAAAAGATATACATATTTACTATTGAAATGATCTTTCTTCTCAGGTTTCCATTATGGCATCTGGACTTTAGAGTACAACACTCAATTTCCCCACAAGCCCTTTGGAAAAAGAGATGTAAACCAGGACATGGGAAAGGTACAGACAACACCCCAAGTCTCCTGCCATCTTGACTAGAAACATAAAGGAAGCACTGTAAATGCCCTTCTCACATTTTAAACTGTAAGAAGAACAACTCATAAAAAAGCAAGCTAAGACAGTGATGAAAATCTATCATTCTGGTATCTGACAAAAGATGTGTAAATATCCTTTTACACAGTCATATCTGAAGAGCTCTAGATATTGTTTTATTCTTCTCACCTCCATAAACCTCTGATGTAGAGGCCAGCAGCAGCCGTGCTCCAACACGTTTAGCTAAACCTAGATTTTGGGCAACGGGAAAAGAAGAACATAATTAGAGCAAGTGCAAGAATCTTACACTCATGTTAGCTGTTTTAGTGTGATCCTGTTTTACATGTTTTTAAAGATAATTCGATTACTCTCACTAGGCAAATTTAGCTGTAAATCACATCCATAGCTCCCCACTTTCAAACTAGAAAATTTAAGAAACAGCAGAGCACCACCTGCATGTGACGTTGTTTGTTTCTGGGACTAGCAGTTGCACTGAATCAAGAACCAAGAACTTAATTTATTACAACCTAAATAAAGGCCAAGGAAGCATTCCACTTAGGAAAGCAGGATCGTGAAACAACACAGTATATTATGATTACCAAATCCTTCTTTATGTAGACTAAAGACAAGCCATGTAAAAAAACTTATACAGAATAACATGTTATAGGACAAAAATCAATCATTTCTCCTTTATTATGCCCTTTTAAACTGCTTGGATGATCCTACCTATCACTTGAGATTACTCTGCATTCCATTTCAATGGCTTTCTGGTCTTCAAGTTGGCATGGCAAATCAAAGAATCTCTCACCTATGCCATTCTGGTACCTCTATAGCTTCTGAATCACTTAATTCTCTGAAGTGTACTCTCTAGAGTATCACTCAAATAAGAAACTCAGCTGTGCTAATGCCCAGGAGTTTTTCAGACTCATAACAACTCTTAGGATCACTGGCACACAGATCAGTCTGTATCATATACCAAACGGCACAAAGATGGGAGGAAAAAGTAGCGAAGGCTTCAGGTCTTCTTTTCACAGACCCATTCCCAGCATCAAAACTAACAGACAAAGCTGAAAACATTGCCTTGTAATTATCCACCACGAAGCTAGACTTTAAACACTCTTTCAGAATTTGCTAGCCAAGGCATGCACAAGAGGGTGCAGTACTCCTGATGTGTGGAGTTTACAGAACCAGTGCAGTTCCACCTAGTTCAATGTTTGCTGAGGTGGAAAGGAACAGTCACTTATGGTAACCATGGGAGTGTTCCACAGTCACCAAAGTGAAAATTGCAGTCATGAACACAAATGTGCTATAAAATCCCATGCTCTTAATTGTTGGAAGACTTCTGTAATTACTGCACGCTCCATAGCCAACTTACAGGCACAAAGTACTTGTGCTCTGACAGCCATGTTGCCAGTGTTCATTTGCAGATATATTTACAGAAAAATCTTCAAAGAGGGTAAAAATACCCCCAAACTTATTTTGCTTAAAGAAACAACTTTTTAAAAAGTACAACTCATTTGCTTCATCCTCCCCTCTCCCCAGCAACTCTGTCAGGATTATATGATGTCTAACCAAGTTAAGTAATAAAAAAAATTCCACTTACCCAGCATGTTTAATGTCCCAATAGTGTTGGTCTTCAATGTTTTTATAGGATTATACATGTAATTTGGAGGAGAAGCAGGAGATGCTAGATGATAGATCTGGTCCACTACAGAAAAATGAAGGGGATAGAATTCTTATTTTCCCACATAACATATTAAATGACAAAGAATTAAAGTCAAGAAACAACTATTCCTTTGTGCATTTCCTAGCACTGGAACTCAGCACTTTTTGTATTGATACTTACAGATGATATGTACACAAACCTGTTGTAACTCTAAGAAAAACTTAATTTTTAGAAGAACAAAACCTAGAGCATAATATAACATATCAACACTGTTGACATGGATATAGATGTCTGTGTTGGTGTTCACGCTTTCCACTTATAAAAAAATAAGCTGAGTACTTCAGAAATGTTTAGAAGATGTAAAAGTATTTGCAACATTCTGTTACCCTCAAGTTTTTAAGTGGCTACAAGCTTCAGAGTATTTTTCTAAATAGACTGTGAAGCAAAAATGGTAGAAACATTTTTTCAATATGACGAGAAACTTTTTGGGAAAATTAAATACTGTATTTTTATTTCTAGATCATCTGTCAACAAAACATGAATGGGCATTTATATATTAAATATATATGGCAAGATACAAGTATGCAACTTTTTGGGGTTTTTTTCCTGTTATTTTTATTATGTATATGCAATGCTTTGGATAATACAGCATTTTAGCTTTAATTAAAAAAACAAACACACAAACCAAAACCCAGTACAGAGATTTCAGCACACTCCTCCACTCCCTGTTATGAAATACAATTAGCATTAGTTAAAACTCATTGTCTGATACGATTGAAGGTTGGAGGTATTAGAAACAAAAGACTGTTGGAAACAAAGATATTTTTGTTAAATTATAATAAAAACAAAGCAATGAAAACAGGATTCCTTTTCATAGGCAGTATCTGATATTCAAAACTCAACCTGCAAGCCTTTCATAACCTGACTGTTGTAAATATGTAAATGTCTTTGTCTTCTATGTAACTTGAATCACAGCAAGCCAGAACTATGTAAAAAACCCACACATAGATAAACAACTGCAAAAGAAAAATTTAAACGTAAGCTCAGATGAGAGGTGTGATGTTTAAGAAAGAATAAATCCCCTACACCTAGGTCACTCAAGAAAGGCAATTAAAAGGTAATGAAATAATTAGAATAGTCCAACAAATGAAAGGGAAAATAACGCCTTTGTGTTTCAAAAGAAAAGTTAGTTTTGTTTATTTTTTTAAGAAGACTCGACATTGAAACCAGAAAGAAGCTGGAGAAGTCAAGGCTAGCTGCTATTCTGACAGAAGAAAATATTGCATGGCATAAGACTGTCTTGCCCTAGAACAGAAAACTGCTGGTCAAACAAATGTTTTCCTTTTAACTATTTCCTTAGGTGTTTTATTATTGAAAAGCAGTACCAAATCACAGCATTAAAAAATAAAGCTGTATTTTGACCACATATTGAGTTCTCTTAGCCCTCCATTGGGGGCTTTAACTTTCACAGTATCTGTGACATAATGAACTTTTTCCTCCAGTTTGAAATTACTAAATTATTAAAACAGGGTAGAAGCATCCCTGACTTTCAAAGTAAAAAAACAAAAACAAAATAAAATTTTCTTTTTCTCCAATTAAATATAACTACACTTGCTTAAACAGCACAAGCTGTGCATGAGCTACATCTAGTAAGGAAAAAAAAATTCAGAAGGGTTTGAGTTGGAAGAGACCTTAAAGAACACCTTAGTTCCCACCACCTTGTCATGAGCAGGGACACATTCCACTAGACCAGGCTGATCAAATCCCCATCCAGCCTGGTCTTTAACACTTTCATGGAAGGGGCATCCACAATTTCTCTAGGCAACTTGTTCCAGAGCCTCACCACCCTCACAGCAGAGATTCTGTTTCCTATCTCTAATCTAAACCTACCCTTTTACAGTTTAAAGCCATTTCCCCTTGTCCTATCACTATATGAAAAAATAAAATATCAACTATGAAGTTATCACCTGCTTTCAATTAGGTGAGAACACACCTAGGTGGGAAATATTAGAGGAGTGTGCTTCCTGTTGAAGACTTCACTTCCTTCCCAATTCTCAAATTTCATTTGATAAAGCAAGTACACAAACCTTTGCTTTCTGACCTCTAATATATACTAAGAAAAAGCAGAGTACTAGGGCAAAAGCATATGTAAGTGGCTTGAATTATCCATGTGAAAGTCATCCCTTACTTTTCAACAGTCTATTGAGCAATGAAAAAATGAAAAGTAGGTAAGTCTTCAAAGCACAAGCATTTCCTTCACATTAAAACATTACATCCTTTTTTAAGATAAGTATGTGTTCTGGCAATAATGCTTTAAAAACACCAGCAACATTGGCATGGTAAAATATTCAACCTACTTTCTGTCTGAATCCCTGATGAAGGGTGCTTGTATATAAATTAAGTTTTTCTAGATTAATTGTTGTGTCTATTGTCTACTGGGCAAGCTCAGCTCCTAACTTCTATGTAACATAGCTTGGATAAGCACACACTGGATCATCTGTAGGAAGCATTTCAAAGTTTGCCCCATACTGCAGCCCTGCATTATTGCTGCAACACAACATAGCCTGCAAAATAATTTATGATTATATTTTATTCACTGATTAAGCTCACAATGTCAGTAATGACCAAAATAAGGAGAAATTATTTCAAGTCATATCTCACCCAATTAACTATCAACATAAAGATAGGATGAGCACCTAAGGCAACCTGCACGACTATCACTCTTAAGTTTTACTGTCTTGACAGAGTAACGATATTTGACAGCATGCTCACGCAGATGCCACAAAATATATCTACTTGTACATTGCCATGCTCTCTTTGATCTACAGCTGTTTATCTCCAGAGCAGGGATAAATAGCTGCATAGAAGATGTCAAAACAGCCCAGAAAGCTAGGCCATTACAGTTTTGGCAGATGTGTAATGTTGGTGAGCATTTATTCTCACATAAAAAGGTGCAGAGAAGTAAAATTTCATGTAGCAGATTCTCTGTTATTTGTTCTTGAATGACCAGGAAGTAGTATATCCAACCACTATCAACTCTGGTGCAGCACCAAGAGAGAGTTTGTCACACAAGGCACCTGTAATAGCAACACAAATAGCATCCAAAGATGGCCTGATGCAGTGAGAGCTGGAGGAAGAAAGCTTCCAGCTCATGCTCGATTCCAAGCCCTGCCTGTATTGCTAATGCAGCTAAAACTTTTAGGAGTCTGTCTGCAACATGAAGCTAGTTAATTGCTCTGCATGATGAAGTGTGACATGGAATAACTACTCCTTACTTTGGTCCCTGTTGACACTGTAAGCTTAAGCAGTGAATAAAACTGGAATCAAATTTTGTGCTGGGGAAATAATGCAAAAATGTAGCATGGGGTAAATTTTAACTGGTTTATTGAACTTTCACACACTTCCTACAGATGAGTTGTGATTATGAATAAAATACATGACTGCCTCAAGTTTTGCTTCTGAATGTAAGTATCCCCTTCCCACAGCATGGTACTGTCATGAAACCAAAGACAAGGGCTAGACTGGAAGCTGGCAAAAGGAATGCTCAGTGAAGATGCTGACTGATGCTTGCAAGCAGCAGGTAATTCAAGCACAATGGTGCAGAAAAATGAACAAAGCAATAGCTGAAGTCACCTACAGCCGACTCAAAGCTGAACTCTGATCTAAGTTTTATGCTGTTTCTTTCTACATATTCCTTCACAGCCCTTTCTAAATCTAGTTTTCAACAAGCTGTGGTGGAATTTTAGCAAAGAGAAAATGTCACTTCAAAAGCATTTTGGTCTGTTAGTAATTTACTGCCCAATCCTAATCTGTCAAAGCAGAAATGAACTCTTTCCTGCCTCCCTCTCCATCCACTTAATTTTGTTTTGTGGTTTCTTTGGGTTTTCTAAAATACTGCTAATTTTTGACACACAGCAGCTCATACAGGAATGGTTCCTTTAATGGCATGTGGCAATTCAGATACAAAAGGTCAAAATCTACTATTCCTTTTGCTCCACAAGGATACAACTAGGCCTGTGATTTTCTAAGTGGCCATATAACTGTTAGCTAGAAACAAGTGCATATAAAATACAAAACCCCAAAAGTTCCTCATAATCTTCAAGTTTATTTACTTATTTTTAAACATGAAACTAAGTGTAAAAAACAGTGAAAAAGAAAGCTAGAAAGCAAGCAAGAAAGCACTCTCTACCTTTTAGTCCTTCATTCTTCCTTTTGTTTCCCCACTAGCAATTGTTTTAAATGAAACAAAGAGAAGGAGCTGAGGGAAAAACAAGGATTTCCTTGCCAAAGGTACAGTCTTGCCTGTCTCATTTGCCTCAAGGCACTTTTCCCCTATGCATAAACGCAAAAATCTATCCCTGTATGGAAAAGGTTCAGCAAGAGCAGAACTGGCAGAGAGATGGAAGATGGGCATTTGCCAAGTGTCAGATGGCCATCTTCTGGATCAGAAGGATAGGCAACCAGGCAGCCACAAGATCTCTTTCGCTTGCCTGGGAAGGAATCTTTAGTATATCAAGCCTCAGACCAATGAAAAACATCAGTTTGTCCAAAACATTTAGAGAATGCTGGACATTTCAGCAGGGTGAAAAGTTTCTACCACAAACTTGTCATATTTGATCCATCAAGCTGACAATGCTGAAACAAGAATAATTATTTCTCGTTCCACCTTCCGTCTATTAACTGTCAGATCTGAAAAATACGCACTTTTTTTTTCCGCCTCAGAATTTCAGCAGGCCAGCTAGACAAAGCCATCTATCCAGCCTGGCTGACAACCTCATGCGTTGCAGCACAAAGTTAACAGTTATTTAAGATAGCAAGCAACTTAACTCTGTTTCAGCCAGAGCTGTGGAAAGCTATCCAAGCTACAGCTTTTCAAAGGATTAACTGTTTGGGTGCCTGAGACAGTGTCTATTGGACAGAAAGAAATACATCTAGTAATGGACCTTCACAACTCTTTCTTGTCACATGAGGTAAAGAAAGAAGTTTTACAACACTTAGTAAGACGACTTGAGCTAGCTTTGCAATTAAAGTCATAGTGCAACTATTTGAAAATAACCGTGTGAACAGTTGTGCAAAGCGTTACGGTAAGGACCACAACAGAAGAACAAATGATAACAATAAAATTCTGCAAGTTTTGTGCGTAACTCACATGGGGGACTAGAACTTTGTAAACCACTGTGAACATGGCAGCAAGTAGTTTACCAAGCACAGGATGGTAGATTAGTGATAAAGAAATATTAAACAAATTTGTTATTTACAATTTTACTGAAAAAAAAGGCAAAAAAAAAGTCAAATTCATTTTAAAATAGCACAGACACAGAAGCTGGCATAAACAGTCAAGCCAGGTACACAAGGTACGCCGTGGCAAATACAGAAGACTGCACTCAACATAAGGTTTAAGTAACATATAGCAAGATAAACAGCAACTAATAATGTTTGTCAATTATGCCCTTCTCTACATGAGAGGCTAAAAAAAATACCTCCCTAAAATTTAGCATACATGGAATCTGCAATACCTAAATTTGGACACAAACATTCAATCTTGTGTTTTCCTTAATGCTAAACAAGAATAATCAGTAAAACCACTCCTGCAAAATACTGCCATAAAACTACTTTCCTTCATATCATCTTTATTTTCTAGCCCTAATACTGCATGTGTTCTCCAAGCTTCCTAAGTGAATGGTAAGGGAGAAACCTACCACCTTTCCTATGACAGAAGATGACCTTCATCTTCAATTTCTGCCTCCAACACGTGTCATGGTCCCAGAAACGACTAAACGGGTCACTAAGTCCACTAAGCACCTGCATCTATCACTATATTTGCTAGTCAGGAAGTACTGAGCAGAAAAGCTTTGATCAGAAGCATACAAATAAGTTTCTACAGCTTGAACATATGGACTTTTCTAGTAAAAACAGCAGCTGTGCCGATTTCATTACTGGAGGTCAGGCCAGAGAAGCTGACACAGTGAAGCGAGACATTTCTATTGCCCTGAACTAAAAAGGACTACAAATACAAGTTCATTTCCCTGATGCTAAAAATGCTGTCTGTAATGTCAGGCAAACTGGAATAACTTCATAAAGATTCACCATATTGCTCATATTGAAGCAGCTTTGGAGAGCCTCACACCAGAGACCAAGATCAAGGCACCACTGCACTTGGCTCTGGACAAACAAAATAAAGCAGCATACGTTACCCTCTGCTTTGCCATAAATTTTCCTGACCATACAATTTAAAACGAGGAAGCTGAATGTGTTAAGCACAGACAATGAAGACCAGGAAAGGAAAAATCTGGGAAGTATGGAAGCAAAAAAAAAAAAAAAAAA
>VZTI01002192.1:2061344-2091351 GCA_013397865.1 Struthidea cinerea | reverse complement strand
AAAAAAAAAAAAAAAGCTTAAAGACACTCCTTGTGCTTCTATTTGTATATTTGTATGTGTTTTAAATTACCTGTGAGACGACTTGAAGACTGAACAATTCTGGGATACTGTAGAACACTGCTTAGTAAAATGTTACCATCCTGATTTCTGGAAGGATCTTATTCACAAGAAGGCTACAGACTATTCTTTTGACCAATTTTGTGAGACTGTTGGTCTTAGCCTTAAAAATCAACTCAGACCCACAAGCCAGCAAAGTCTTTAAAAAGAAAAGTTTTTTTTTAGTCTCAGTCAAGCAAATAATTTATTAAAATTCTATAAATAACGTTATTTTACTTACCTATGTGTATGTAACTAGCAACTACAACACCTCCTGAACACTCTGAAAGCCAATATCCTTGTCACTATGTATATCACATGCTTACAGCATGTCTCTCAACTTGCAAAATGTGTTTGTATTATATCATTTTAGAAGCTTTTTCAGTGGAAGTCGAAAGAGCTGAAACTACCTTTGTGTTCACAACAGTCACGAAAATTAGAGCCAGCATTTAAGAAATGTCTTTCCAGAAACCGGACTGCTGGCATTAAGAATTAAAACAAAACAACAAACCAAGACCAAAACCAAAGAATTTTAATTAACTGAAGATCAGTTAATCCCAGAACATGAGCAATAAAATGGTTTATCATTACCTACTACTTACACTTTACTTCTCTCTCATTTCATTTTCTATTAGTTAAGTAGTGCACATGCACTTGTTTCAAAAAGTTTTTGAGCATCAGAGTGGAAGTACTCTTCACTACTCTGCCCAAAAAGAGCTTGGGAAGCAGTTTCAGCAGCCACAGACTGCAATTTTAGAAGTATTATACAGTATTTTTCAAAATATACTGTGCACTTGTGATTAGGGAAGTGAAATCAATTCAACTGACTCAACTGTTTCCACTGTTGACTGCAAATCTGTGGCATTTTCAGGCCTGTGTTTGCTTCAAATTTGTGAAAGGTGTGGTAAAAACAAAACAAATCAACAAACAACACTACCAAGCAACCAAAAAGAAATGCAAGGCCTAAGTGTGTTCCTGTGAATTGTGAAATAGTTCAGCTGAGGACATCTTTCAGATACAAGAGGTAGCCGAGTTTAAAGGAAATGTGCACCTATCACTTTACAGAAGATTAAGGCTTCCAAAAGTTGCTGAGGAAGCAGGAAGAAGAAATGCCAGTGGGAGAAGGACATGAGCTACATATACCTGTCTGATGTTTTCTTCCAGATTTATTCAACTGCTGTGTGTACCTAGGGGTAGTTGAAAACCAGACCTCAAGACTGAAAACTGAGAGGCATTTTGTTCCTGTTTAGGGGTCCAGTTTGTGGAAAGATCATGTGTCATCTTATGACATCACCTTGAAAGTGGCTTGGTTTTTCATGTGTGTTTTTTGGGGGAGTTTCTGGGCTGTGTATTTTTGGGGTTATTTTTGGTTTGTTCACATGTATGTTTTTAGGTTGGGGCTCTTTTTCTTTGGTTGTTTTGTTGTAGTTTTGTTTTTTTCTTTTTTTTTTATTTTACACACGTGTTCAAGTATAACAATATTTCACAGTAGAAATACAAACTTTGGTGGCTTGTTTTTATATAAAAACAAACACTTACTTTTTACTACAGAGTCAACTCTAATACAAAGGTGGGTATAAACAAGACAGCACTAATGCTCAACTCACTGTGTAAACCAAGCACATTGCTAAGAACGTACATTTATTTAATACAAAATTTCCTTTGGCATTTTCTAATGCAGTTTCATCTCTTACCCTAAAGTGGGGTAGATCACAGTAACACCACATGAAACATTCATTCTCATTTGTTCTCTAATTAATATCTATGTGCCTTTACACTATGGTTTGTATGAACATGAGCCACACTGCTCTCAAGTGACTACCTTGGGGCACTTGTAATATTAACAAAAGTAGAAAATAAGGCAGAAAATAAGTTAAGGTGGATTGCTGTATTTTTTTTCCTGATAATACAAAAAAGAATAGTAAGAGATTCTTTTCTTTACAGACCAGCCTTCAGGAAAAAAAAAACTGTCTTCCTGCACCAAAAAGTGCCCATTTAATAGTGTATTAAAGCTCTATGTAAGGGCCAGGCTGAAGTGAAAATATCTTTAAAAACACAGAACTCAACTATAATAGGAAAAAAAGGGTTAATATAGCTATTTCAGACTTTTTTTTTTTTTTACTATTTTTCACCTTTCAAGATTCCTGAATTACTTTCATTCCACTAAAGAATTCAACCCCCTTTTTCTTCTGCTTGAAAAAAACACGTGAAAACTTGTGCATTTCCCACTGACATTTCCAAATGCTAAAGCAAATGAAATCCTAGTAGAGGAGGAGAAAGACATTCAGTACTAGAGTTAACTACCGTTGTCCCACGGCTAAAAAATAAAATGTGTGTTTAGGTGATTTATTATTGTCTCTGGCCAACCTAGATCAAGATCCAAGAATGCTGACTGCCACTTCGTGTCACGGATCAAAGATAATGACACAGCCAAGGCAGATTGTGCGTAGGCATCACTGTGAAGCTGACAGCTACACACTTGAGACTAAATTCACTTTTCCCATATCCAAAGTGAAAGCACTGTTCTTTCTAGACCAGAAATGAGGTCTCTTTCAGGAAAAAAGCACCGATTATTCTCTCTGGAATTGAACTGTCAAACAACCTTATATAACCTGGTTTAAACAGGACAGCAAACACAGAGAAATTCTTTAGACACAAACCTACTTTTTATTGTGACTTCACAGTCATTCCAACTTTTATTTACAAGTAAAAAGGAGAAACTGGGACTAAGAAAAGAAGTATCTGATCTATATGCCAACTTGCTGATCTGTTACAAAAACTATCCCCCAATGCCTCATTGGCCTATAAACTCTGCAATGAAATCAAATTTTATCATGTTCTTAGTGTATGAAAGTTAATTTTATTTTAACTCTTAGCCATGCCAGCTTCAATTTACACTGTTGGAAGATGAAAAGACATTCAATGAACTACCCACTGAATAACATGCAATAATTAGTTGTCAGTACTAAATAGGGAATTGGTGTCTTAATTACATAGGCCATAGGAAAAGTAGCTGAAGGATCTCAGAATTCCCATTCAGTAGTGCCTAGTTAGCTGGGCAACAGTACTAGCAATGATGATAATTCTCTGAGAAAGTCTGAGTGCAATCAGTCAGAAAGAAGGTAACGCATGGAAATTATTAGAAAAGCTGACAAACTGAACTGGCTGAGGTATGAGCTACCAGCACCTGGGGTCAGTTAATAAGATCCTTGTTCTATTATCCTGAAAGTGGAAGGAGAAGTTTGAAGTAAAATAACAGGCAGTAACTGAACCAGTGCATTGTCAGAACAGAGTAGGAACACGTGTTTTTGCAGGACTGTTTCAGTAGTATTGCCAGGAATTCATCACAAGCAATAATACAAGAGATGCAACTGCTAAAGATATTTCCTGTGAAATTCCATCCACTAGAATTCAGCAGGAATTTAAAACAAACAAACTGAAAACCAAACTGCTCACTCATTTTTTTTTCCTTAAAATGAACAAGTACATTGCTACAGAATTTTAAAAGGATGGAGCACACCCACCAGAACTGCAGTGTAATTTGAGCAATGCTTTCGCTGACTCATTATATAGCTAGATACTCCCATAGAAGTCTATAAATGCATGTCTCTCTCAAATACAACAATGTTAATGGTGCCTTAAAATCTGGCGTAATAGTTTGAGGTTTATGATAATTTAGATGTTGAGCTACTACTTTGAAGCAGAACATACTTTTGTTTGTTTGTTTGCTTCTTTCTTTAGGATTGGTGTATTTTCTTTTTTTGTTTTTCCGTTGAAAACTAGGGAAATTCAGTGCTGCTGAATTTCCAACTCTACAGGTTGAAGAATTGCCTGCACCTAAAACAGGAGCAATGTTTCCTACAGAAGACACTAAAGGCAACTAAGGAAAGTTAACCTCCTCTCAACTGACTGTACACAGTTGCAGGACGCATGTCAAGGTAACTGCAGCCCTGAATTAAACTTCAGTTCATGAAGTATCTGGACCACAGACTCCGTGTGCGTAAGCCTGTGCAGGCACATAGCAAAGTGGGACAGCATAGGGGACAGACAGACTGACCCACTGCCATCTTGCCTTCTCACGAAATCAGCCACATCAGGATGTTTTTAAGGTCTCTTTCCTCTCGTCCACTCAGAAAAGAAGAACTAATTTCAAAGACAAAAGTACTCTGAACCTCTTACTCCATACTGGTCACAGAAAATAGGCTAACAATAAACAAAGCGTACAGATATTAGACAGATCAACCCAGAACTCAGTGCGTAAGTTTCATTTCTTTACGGACACACACATTTAGAAGGGAAAAGCACAAAAAAGTGCAAATACCAAAGCAGAGATTACCTACCTTCAATGTACAGGGGCTCAACGACATCATGATTTATCAGTTCGAAGTTCTCATGACCAATCCAGTGCTCCACATTTCTTTTCCTGCCCGTAAAGAAGTTGTCCACAACTGTAACCTCATGGCCATCCATCATTAGTTTGTCAGTAAGATGAGAACCCACAAACCCTGCTCCTCCAGTTATCTGCGTTAGGACAGTTGGTATAAATTTCTTTTTCTTTTTACAGAAACACTAGACAAAGTCTACAAACATGAAGACAGAACAGTAGGTTTCAGATCTTTGCTTACTCCAGGGGAAACAACTCCATTTCCATGTATATCTTTTGTTCCAAGATTTACAGCTTTTAAAATTTCAAGAGACATACTTGACGTATTTCATCACTGTCAGGCTAGAAGGTCAGCTACCTATTCACATCAACAAAACCTCTTTTTCAGATTACATTATTTTCCTTTTTTTCCTTCGAATTGAATTGTGCTCTTTTTTGTGACAGCAAAGTCTGAAAAGATGCAGAAAGGTAATAGGAGAAATTGCGGCAAATTCCATTTCTCAGAAAAAAAAAAAGGTATGACAGAATGCCAGGTTATTTTCATGTCAGGCTTATCAAACATGTAAAATCCAGCTTCTGTCTGGTTTTAATGGAAGACATGCTGGGTGTTCTAAGTAAATACTGTAAGTTTTCACCCAGAAAGGAAGAAGGGAATTCTTTGAAGACCTTTCATTTGAATTCCCTGCTAAAACCAAAATCACTCCTATGTTTTAATGCATCCACAGCTTACATCATTCTGGCCTGAGGAAGTCAGGCAGTTGGATTAGATGATCTTCGTAGGTCCCTTACAACTGAAAAAACTCTATTCTATACCATTAGCCCTGACAAGCAGCATTTGCCTGTCTTGGAAGCCTGATGTTCTACTGCAGAAACAAGCAGAAATAAAATATTTAAAACCCTGTACTCCTGTTTTATTGAAGAAACAAGAAAGTTCATTAATTTTTCCCTTTTTGCACCACAAACTTTAACAGCAAACAAACTAACAAAAATCACAAATTCAGTACTGAAGCAGTCAGCACAATAAGTAAAACTGCAAGTTGTGTGACACATCCAGACCTATCTACAGAAGCAATTATTTCCCCTGCATTTCATAAACTGTTTTCAAGAACCAAGACACAACAGATCACAACTCTCACAAAGTGGACTGGTAGAAGACCTCAGTGGCATCAGCTGTATCATATATCTGCATGATCAAATTCACATTTTGAAAGTGATTCAGCTGTTGATGTCTATTCTTCAGCTGTAGTGACAGCAAACCAAGCAATGAAAGAACAAGGTGGAATCAAGCAGGAATCCAACAAATGGATGGTGCACTACAACGACAAAGTGCTGTGTGGAAAAGGATGAGATGCCTGAAGTTCTTTCACTTTAGGTTAGTCAAAGGCTAACCATTTCTCCTCTCCACTACCCTGCCATCCACTGTTTAAAAAAGCAAGATTAGCAGATTTTTATTTTTTTTAACTAGGAAAAAAGCAAAGGAAAACCTCCAAAGATTGAAAAGGAAAAAACCATACAGAAACTATATCTGTTTTCTTTTGCAAGAACTTGAATGTCCACTTCTTGTAGTCTCATAATTCTTTTTCTTATTAAAAATTCAGGGGCACCAGTGTGTCAAAGCAACTGTAAGTAACAGTTAATAAAAGAATCAAATAGTTGGTCTATTTAGTATTCTTCTGAGTTTGTCAGGGCTTCCTTGTAGCAGATTCAACATCTTATTCAGTTCCCTGACAAACTTGAAGGAGAAACAAGATTTAGGAGAAATCCTCTCTGAAAGGAATAAAGAAAGAAAGAATCTCGAGGCTCCCATTATGCCGCAATAGAGAAGGAAGAGCAGATTTTGGCAGAATGCTGTGAACGAGGAAAGAAGAAGAGCAGTAACTGAGGGAGAACAGCCCTTTGCCATGTGTCATCACTTACCAGGGGGGAAAAAAAATCAAACCCATGCATGGAAAACATAATGCCATGAGTTTATCCTGACTTTCAAGCAAGCTGCAGCCTTGCTAAATGTTCCAAGGGTTTTGGCTTTTTTTGGTGGTGACCAAGACAAAACTTTTCTCTAGAAGAACCTACTCCTTCAGCTGAGGCCCAAGGACATCTCCTGCTGCTACTTCTATTTCAAGCTTCTAGAGAAGATAAAATCAATGCCTGCAATACGTGTCTTTGGTGCAGTAAGTGTCTTCTTTCCAATGTCCCTTTTGAAAAACAAGCCATAACAAAACCAACAAAAAAAAGGCAAAAAAGCACAAAAAACCGAAGAAAAATAGCACACAAAAAGAAGAAAAAAAGTGCGAAAAAAAAGAAGACAAAAAAAAGAGCACAAACCAATTTTGTCTGCAAAGAAGTTTCCAATTACCTTAAACCTACCAGTAGTTTTTATGATAAATCTAAGTTGGCTTTATTAACATATCGTTTCCATGGACGTTAGACAAAGAACTTAAGAAATTATTGAAAAAGGAGCTGAATTTCCCCTGGAAAAGTAAAAAACTGTGTAAATTATGTTTTTCATCATTATTTGAGGCAACATTTTAAAAAAAGACGATTTATCACTGAAGTTCCTTGTACAACCTTCCTGTAATCACTCATAAAAGCATCATTTCTAAATATTACTTCCTGCAAATCACAATGACATATTGATCTACATAATCATAAGTTGTACACGAATCATATCCACATCAGAACTGGAACACCAGCACTTGCGTCTTAAAAAGGAATTCTTTATTAAGGCAACCTTATTAAAAATATTTAATGACTTAGTAGTGCAAGTATGCTTGGTAACTTCAGCACCTAATAAAAGGCACAAATATTACTGATAGTTTTCTTCACTAGAGGCACTTATAAGTTTGTCTATCTATTACACAAGTTCATTTCTGCTGTCTGCATTCAGATTCAAGACAGCTTATGTCCTAAAAGGAAATTATATTAATTTTTTTGTTTTCTGCTTTTATCAGTTTACTATACATTCAATTCAGAAAAAACCCACCCAACAGACTGAACCAATGGCAACACTATCTTCCACAATAACAGAATTCCTTCTCTTGCATATGAAAGTCAGTGGCCCAGTCACTTAGAGAACTTAGCAAATAGATAAATCATGCACACCAAGATGAAGATCTCTTTTCAATGAAAGTGACAGGGTATCTAGTCTCAGCTGAGATACCACCACTACTAGAAATCATCTCCAAAGAGATGCAGTGTAATAGAAAATAACTGCTAGAACTGTTGAGGGTCAGGAGAGTGCTGTGGGGATCTCCAGGATGGAGCTGCAGAGTGCAGTCAGAATAAAAAAAAGTAAAATCATATGAAGAATGCATTCTAGAAAAAGATTTAGTATTAACAAGATACAAAGCACATGACCTAGCAAAATTCACTTGGCTGGCCAATTCTTGAGAATTTTGAAGTGTCATGAAAGGTTTTTATGGGAACTTCAGCTACACAAAAGAGGATGGATTATTTCCCCTACGATTATGACAGAAATATTGTAACAGAAGGGAACTGTCCACATGGACAGGAGGCCTATGAATGCCCATCCGAGTTGGCACAAAACTAGTCAGAACAACCTGCCACTCCTTTTGGCCAGCTTTTTCTTCAGTCATTTAAACTCTACAAAATACACAGGGAACCAAAAAGCTATTCACCTCCAGGTCAGCTGAAAACACTCCTATTCCAACTACTTGCCCTCTCTGTTGAAGCAACAAATTTCAACAAAATATCCAGTACTTTTCAGTGGCAAAGTCTGGAAGTGAACATTAAGAGCTCCACAGCCTGTTAACAGCTTTCACTGACACTTTTCTTGAAAGTACATTCTCACTTACACAGAAAACATGACATTAAGGTTACTTTATCACCCTTGCAAACACATGAAGTACACAATTTAGGAATTTTCAGAATTAAACCTCTACTTTCCTCAGCTTATTTTCTATATTCATCAAGGGCACTGGAAGTCTACAGGTCTCCCTCCTTCAGACTGTCATAAAAATGACAGAACACCATTGCAGAACTAAACTAATTTAGTAACGCTTAATTCTTGATGGAACTTTGTAATAGCAATGAAGACTATTGCCTAACAATGCAGTAAAATAACTTTATCTGCATGTTTTCAGTTTTTTTCTTCAAAATTTTGAAGTCAAAGCAAACAAAAGCACCAGCTAAGTTGTGCATGTTAGCAGGATTTTGTCCTAGACTTTACTTTCTATTACAGAGGCAGAAGCTCATACTCTATTTTACACATCTCACGTAGCTACACTTTCTCTGCCTTCATAATAGGGGGACAATCCCCCCCACCCCGACAAACAGAAACAAGGAAAAATCTAGGTCACAGATAACTTCAAAAGTGTTTGCAGACAAAACTGTAAAGCTGATTTGCAGCACAATTCAAGAATGCCTTGGACAACTACTTGTCCTGACTTAAGCTGCCATTCTCTTCCACCCTCAACTGCTTATGATGCTCCAAAATAACAGAAACAACAGAGAAGATACAGAGAGATGACCATTTCCTGCAACTTCTTTTCTAGCCTTATGACTAGATTTTGCCCAATTTGGTCACACAAGGTTCCTGTCAAGATGTGCTTAAAAAGTTTCCCGGTCTCCACAAGTTTAAGCCATCTGGAAGCACACACAAAGACCCTTTGGAAATGTGATCCTGAGAAGTTACAGGGAGAGCAGTTTAATTGGCAAGTCAAACTTCAAAAGCAGAGTCCAAGTCTACGGTTTATACACTGAGTTTGAGAACATCAACACAAATAAGTGAAGCACTGCCCTAAAACCTGTGCAACACAGATGACATCCAAGGTAATTCCCTCCATCCTGTCTCATGTCTTTAATGCTACAAAACAGATTACATTCCACAGAATTTTTGATATTTCCCCAAAACAACCTCCAAGTAAACACCAACTTACCAGGATTCTTTTACGATCCTTTTCTGATAAAAATTTCACTGGTGGGTATTTCTGGGTGAAACTATAGAACATTTCAAAACAAAGAAGAAAAACTAAGTAAGTTTCAGCCTTGTTTCTTCTTTCACATACTTGTCTTTGAAATGTGAGGAACTACTCTGAAAACCTCCCATTCTTAAAGTTCTGCTAAGAGTATATTTAGTCCTTTATTCTAAAAAAGGATCGGGGTCAACACAAGACAATGTGTACGCATGGTGAAATATCAAAGTTCATCTGCAAAGAGTGCTTTTAAAATTTGTGCCTGATTTTATGTAATGAAACACTTGACTTCTATCATTTGAGAGCAGAACTAGTGCCAGGCATGACATCACAAGAGAATAAAACAATAAAATGTGAGCAGTGATTGGACACCTTTTTAAAGTTTTAAAAGGCAAACAACCTTCTTAAAAGCTCTGAAAAAGAAAGCAAGTTGTATTGACTTACTGCATTGACTTCAAACACTTCTTGAAGTTTCAATGTGAAACTTAAAACAAAGTTTTAATTCTCCTTAAAGTTTTACAAAAACCAATATAAAGTTTACAATCAGAATACTGAAAAAATACATTTTAAGATACTTCAAGAATTTCTATGAAAGAGCTTATTCAGTATGAAAACTAATCTTAATTTTCTTAGAAATAGCTAGACTGCCATTTATTTGATGGTCTTCAAGCTAATGTAATTTAATTTTTGCACCTTCTTTACAGGAACTTAAACCAAAACCACCATAAAAAAAAATTATGGGACATATGAATCTTAAGTGCTCTCTCAAGTTCTTGACACCTCAAACCTTAGGTGAACTTCTCTCCCTCCCTGGCATGCATTCTGCATACAGCAACGAAGTCCTCTAAAAGAAGGTGTGAATTTTGTTTATTTATTTCAGTAATTACCATCATAGTCTTGGCAATTTAATACTTCAGATTTTTCTTAACTAAATATCAGCATGACACTGCACAAAAATCAAACTATGGTTACTCTTCTCCTCCAGTAAGTCCACAGGCTAGAGATGCAGCCTGGTGTAGCATGCAGGAGCTAAAAATGCCAAGAGTTATTACATTTTCTTCTACTCACAGACGCTGACTGAACTGACCCTATAACTGTGGTCTTGAAGCACCTCCTCCTCCTCTGCTTCTAACTTGCAGTACTGGCTCAACAGGAATTCTTCAGTGCCAGAGCACAGATGCTTCTGTACTTTATCCAATTTTCATCACAGCATGAAAGCTGCTTTCAGTTTCTTGGATAGGGGAAATATGGCAATGGAACCTTCCAATGTTAGCCACACAGGGAGACTCAAAAAAAAGCTACCTACACTTGCTTTACATCACATACAGGTCACTTAAAATTTCTTTGATTTATGCTGAAGCAATGAGGATGGCAGTGCACACGCACAATGCAGACATGTAAAACACATCCTTTCTGTGACAGAGAGGACAATTCACTCATAACAAGAGATTTATGGAGTTCAAAAAAAGTTCAAGTGCCAAATAACTAGATGCAAGGCAAGTCTCTCTCCTCCATTTCCAAGACCACTATATTAAGGTTGCATTAATCCAGTCTGGAGTCATATTGCTGCCACAGGGACCTCACAGCCATTTTTGCTCCTTCCATTACACCAGAAGCAGTTTACAGACAGTGGGATAGAATTTGGCAGACAAATGATGACCTTTTGGCAACAAAATGGAGTTTATCTTGACTTAATGCTTGCTTTGATGACTACGTGGCAATGCTTTGGCTGTGCAAATTCTTAATAAAACTTTACAGCTCTAGCTTCAGTTAAACAATCTCTTGTCATGAGACTAGCACTAAGGAATTCTTGTCTTTCCTGCTTCTCAAAAGCATGAAGATGGATTACTTTCAGGTTTTAACAGCTTATGAGGTAAGAAAACATTGACACTAGAGTAAGCTTTGCAAACAGGATCAGCTTTCAGGTATCTGACAGTGAGTAGTTATTTACTGTCACTTCACATAGATATAAAATTAAAAAAATATTAATTGCAACAACCCACATTCAGCTGAACCACCAGAGGTAAATGCTTATATTATTTGAAAAATAATAAGACAATATTAAGAGCCCCCCTTTTGTGAAAGTATAATTTCCAGATTGGTTCATATAGAGGTAAAAAAATACTTTGATTCTTTCTCGTTTTCCCTAGAGGTCTGAAACAAGACTTATCAATATACATGAAAAGGCAAGAATATTTATATAGCTTCTGGGAGAAGTTTTAACTTAATGGTTCTGCTCAACAACTCACTGTATCTTTTCAAATGAGCAACAATTATTAAATAAAAAAGAGCTAATCAGGAAACCCTCCCACAAAGGTCCTCTGTGGATGGCAGAAGAAAATACCTGAATTACCCACAACTGAAGCTGAAGGTTTACTGGACTATCAACAAAGATCAAATAAATCAATTGAATGTTTTAATTGTCAAGGTGGTGACACAATCTGCAATTTATTTCACATTGCCAATATATGCCTAGCTCAACCTATGAAGTTCACGTGCACACTGAGAGATGAGCAATCAGATCAGTATCCTCACTGAGATAAATTGCATGTGGCAGGTCACTGAACCTTTCAAATCAATTGTAAAAAACAGAACTGAATTTTTTTTCTCCTTTGTTTTTCTCCTTACAGCCCGGGAGGGGTGGAAGGAGGAGGGGCAGCTGCTCACTGACAAGACAAAACCCCGAACACCAAAGCACTGCAGGTGTCAGGCATAGCCCTGGCCAGCAGCAATGGCATTCTGTCCCCTCTCCAGAGGAACAGCACACAACCACCAGTATGCGATACCCCATGAGGGCTTACTGGTACTGCTTGGACAACCCAGCCCTGGCCCTCTGCAATGCAGCACTCTCTGCTTTGCCTGGGATACCAACAGTCTCACCTGCAAAACAGTACCACTGGCAAAAGCAGCAAGTCCTTGTCAGAGCTGACAGTTCCCACCCCTGTTCCAGACCTTATTTTGTGATGAAAAGCATCTGTCCACGAGGACGCCCAGATCAGAGAACTGATCTGACACAATGGCGAACAGGCAGAGTGAGGGATTCATTCCCTTACAAATTCACATTCCCTAACAAATCCTGAGAGAAGCAGGTCAGTCAGGCTCATCCAAAGCATATACACAGACTAAGATGCACAAGTGAATCACTGTAGAGCAGCTGAACCACAGTAACCGATCAAAAGTGTGGGAAAACTGTGGTAAAGCACATTTTAAGTCTCTTGAAGATGAAACCAGTACGTCTTAGCAGACATAAACCATGGTAATCCATTCATCAGCTGGACTTCAAGTAGCAAATTCCTCCACAGGATTTGAACTTTACAAGAGTCCAGCATTTCCAGCTTGGTTTAGTAGGTTCAATCAGCCTGAATACCTTAACCATTACTGTCTTAGCATTCAATGCCCTGTCCTCACTTATATATGTAACAACTCAAATGTGCTGAAGGTATATACAAAAATTTATTTCAAGCCTACAACTACAGAACTGACTGCTACAGAAAAGAAATTGTGCCTTTGAGCTGCTTCCCAAATTCAGCAGATGACATACCTTTTTTCTAGATCTTTGATTTTCTCCCTTAGAGGTGCAACAGCCTAAAATGAAGGAAAAACATTTAATCTTTGAAGAATTAAACAAGATTCACATCACAAAACATGCACACAGGAAGTTGCCTTAGAGCAAAAATCATGGCAAACAGTCTCCTATGCAGATCTTTACTGAAGACACTCCAGGAAACTTACATTTTAAAAGCCTCCTTTACATAAAAAAAAACCTTGAATGCTTTCCACCAAAAATCAAATCACCTAGAATAGTGTGAAATGAAATCCCTCAGCTTACCACTGAAAACAAAACATCTCAAGGCTACGAGTACCACAGTCTTGACAAGGACATCCAATGTTATGATTTCTATTTGGCAAAGTGGAGTCGTAAGTGACTTGTCTGAGGTTGTCAAAGGTAACCTATATCCAGCAACAGCACAGTGGGACAGTAATTTAAACTTCAACTATTTAAATGGACAACAGGTAAGCATACAGAGGACACAGACACAGAGAGAGGGACATTGCCTCTAGTGAAATGACTGTAGTTCTCTCAGAACACGCTGTGCAAATTTTAAGATACATCATGTTTAAATATCTAAATACGTTCTACATCACGATTTGAGTGTATATTTAGGCTTAAGAAAATATTCAAAGGAAATTTGTTAGAAAATATAGTTCACCTACCAAGACTCCTGTTTTCATTTTCACAGCTTTACAAGAGAGAATCACTTAAGCTGGCATCAGTTTCAGTTTCTTTATCACAGGACCCAAATTTCTAAGAGTCCTGCTGAATTTTAACAGGAGTCCCTGAACAAAATTTAGCCTCTAGGGCTATGCGTAAGTTGAAAGCCGTCAGAGGTACTAACTGGTACTAAGTGGCAGCACATCAGTAACCACCACCAATTTGTTTTATACAAATACTTCTGGTTAGAGCTAGACAGTTCAGGAACTTCGTAAACCGAATAAAGCTGCATATTTGTGTTAAGAAGAAATTATATGGTATTGTCATTTATATTCATTAAATACTTAGCTCCGAGGAACAGTAAATAGTTCTTGAAACAGTTATACTTATTCTGATAGTGTAAGACATTATACAAATACAGCTTTAAAAATAAGATCCAGAAATGCCCAACTTCTCAGACCTTACAGTAACTCCGATCTACACATCGAATTTCAAGTATTTCACCATTCTTAAAACAACTGGAATTTTCACAATCCTTGTGGCAATACTTACCAGAATTTTAAAAAAAGCCCCAAACAAACCAAACAAAAAACCAGAGAGGAATGCAAAAGACAAACTAAGAATACAAGCTCTCCATTGATTTTAAGCAATTTCAGTGGGCTGCTCACTGTGTCCAGAAGAACAACTGCTATATAAACCTGCTGGAATACAAGACCCTAGGCAGACCAAACCACACTAGTACAGGAACACACACGCGCACAAGGGTAAGGGTTATCAACCTCAAGGACTTCTCTATCTATTTAATACTTTGTTTTATTGTTATTAGACTGGAAGCCTAAAACATTTGGCGAAAGATCTGTTGCACACATTCTTAATATTTCACAACAAACTGAGGCTGAAATGGAAATTCAGAGGTATTGGTCCAGAAGTTCAGAACCACTAGTATGTCCAGCAGCCATGTCTACTTCAGAAATTACCAGGACTTGTGCTTAAAGCATTGGCACTGCACACCCTCCCCAGCCACAAACATTGCTATCTTTGTTCATTAGTTAAGAACAAACCAAGGCAATTTTGGGCACCTTCAAATTTGTAAGGCACCTTATATATACTTCACATTTTGTAAGGGAGTCAGAGGAAAGAATTTGTGTACCTTTCAGTAACAAATAAAACAGTTCTTGGGAGGATACTACCATAGTGTCTGCAGCAAATGCATCAGCACATCTATCACCTTCAAGAAAGATTTTAATGAAAATAAAGCAGAGTCACAGATCAGTGTTAGAAACTCCACTAGAGCAAAGAACAGCTCAAAAACTTAGGTACAGACACTAATGCTTTGAATGGTTTTAGCAGAATCAAAAGGAGAGGAAACTAAATACAGCCCTTCAATATGAAATGAGTGAAATGGAGCCCTCAAAACAAAACAGATTACAACTATTAGCAAACTAACCTCCTCTATTCTACTTTCCACCTTCTGATCCCCATTTTCTTGAAGAGACCTGTTGGAAAGAAAAGAAAAAGGTAATCCATACCTAAGCAATAACTGCTCCACTGCACCTGCATCATGCCAAAACAGCATCCTCAAACCATCTCGAGTTAGTACTACTTCAAAGACATAATTAGAACAAATTAAAGTGGATGGTCTGATTTCCATTGAAATCCATCAGTTTGGCAGAAATTGAACCAAGCCCACAGGAAAGAACAGTAATAATAAAAATGACATTAATTTTACATAGAAAATTAACTTCATTTTACAGAAGCGTCTAATTACTGGTTTTGAGTGTAACTTTACTGTGCAAAGGCCCAAAATGTCTCTTTGAGGGTCTCTGCTTACTGTATGCTGACAAAACATTTTCCCTTAATGCCACCACAGTATCAATCAAAAAGAGAGAAGGGCAAAAGTATCTTACTTTGACTTTGAACTTTTCCAAATACATGGGAAAAAGCCCCCCAACTGCACTAAAACGTGTCTTCAGCAACCGCCTGATGGGCAATACTGACTTCTCACACAAATGTTACTCATTTGAAATGAGGCCAAGGATGAAGCATGTCGTGGTAACTCGTGAAAACAGAGTACTGTCTAAAAGGCCAGTGTCTTGCACAGATCCGTGTGGTCTTACTTAGCATCTGATTGTGTAATGTATCTCAGTTACGTTCACTCTTGAGTAAACTTGTAGAAATGTAGAATAAGTATTTTCAAATTCTACCTCTTGTATCAAGGTTATGCAATTTTTCTTACATTTGCGTAATTATATATTTTTTTAAATTAAACCTTCTGAAAGGGGAATTATTTATCTTACAGTAGGAAGTTTTTGCATACTAGAGGATTTATGGGTATACAACATAAAATGGAGTTCTTTCAAGCGAAAAACAGAGCTCCTTTACTTGGGACCTGAACTCATTACACCTAGAGAAACAGAAGTTCCTTTGTTAAGCAGATATATTTATATATACACACCACACTGTTAGAAGTAAGAGCAACTATTCCCTTCATAAACCTCTGTAAAACTCTCACATTTTTAAAGTCAGCTCAGTCTATTACTGAGGCAAAGACCTTACCAACCAGATTCATTTGTATCTCTAAAGAATACAGTAAATTCCTACACTATGACACACATTCCCTGAACCATCTTTTCAAACCACGTTGTCATTTATTGCATTAGTGGCAAATAAAAACCCTGCAGCTAACATAGAATGAATTTACTATAAGGAAGCAAAATTAAGCTATCCTGGTGGATTTTGAAAATGTTTTCCCAAGTAACAGAAATTTACAAAAAACTATGCAAACAACTGTGGAAGAGATAGCCTTTCCTCTCTTATAAGTGAGCAAGGAAAATTTGGAAAACCCCTCAGAATTTTAAAAGGCCCCCTCAGAAATAGTTCCTACCAATTTTTATTCACAAATCCTGGAACTCAAGGACTGGCACTCTGCAGTTTATTTTTTAATGAGCATTTCCTCCTAACAAAGACAATCTTACTGGCTGAGGACCAACATCAGACCTTCAGAGATAATTTTCCCCCTCAACAGCTCTACAAAGGACATCTCAAATAAGAATTCAGATGAAGGTAAAGGCAGAATTTGTAAGGATGGCTTATCAGGGAATAAACACCCTGGATCCCAAACCACCTGTCCTCCTCAAACCTCTCTCTGAGGTTCTTGTCCTTCGTTAGGAAGTGCTCAGCTGCTCATGGAACAGCTGCTAAGCTGCCATAGTTCGCTGGTCATGATAACATGGTAATCTAAATGGTATCTCCATCTGCAAGCCACAGCAGCTCAGCAGCTGTTTGCCTGACAGCTGAGCACTCTTTGCATCAAGGTTGGGAAACTCTAAGAGGAGTAGAGTGGACCACTTGGGATAGGAACAGACCCCAGGGTAAGCTGTCCTGGGTGAATTAGAGCCTAGAGAAATTCTTTTTTTTTCTTATTGTCTCAAACTTTTCTTACTATGTGCTGCTAAGCGTGGCAACAGAATACCAAAACCCTTTACTAGCAAAACAACATGGCAAAATATTTTGTCCTCTATACACAATGACTTTGCTGTAAGGAACAAGCTGTCCCCATACTCTCTTCAATTTCTTTTGCAGCTGTGAATTGTCCTGGAGGACAAACTCACATGCAAGCAGAAATGTGAAAATCTGCATGTTTTGCAAACATTTTGATTGTCTTTCTATTTCTAAAAGAAAAAAATCTAGGGGACAATGCAGGATTTTCTGCTTTTCAGCAGTTAAACCACCAGATTCTCTATCAATTAAATCTGGAGGAGGGAAAACTCTCCAAAGCGCATTTCTGATTCTAGGTACAGAAATATAATAATGGCAAGCAGTGGAGAACGTGCTGCTCTTCAATATTTGAGCCCACATTAACACTGAGATACAGTCACATTTGTGCTGAGGAAAAGCAGAATCCAAGTCCATGCAACCAGGTATGCCAACCAACTGGCCAAAATCAGAAGATGAATTTGTGCAAAGAAGATGAAGTGTGAGTGAGATCTATACCAAACATTCAAGCAGTTTTGAGACTGAACACTTTGTATTTAAAAAAAATGGTATCAGCTGCTTAGCAACCACCCAAACAACAGTGTGAGCTGCTGTTTTTCTCTCTGCTTTATATATATTGATGGGAAAGGTAAGTTAATTTTATTACATATAGGATATTCAATACAAAAATTATATACATTACCTCATATTGACAAAGTTTCCCCATACAGCTGGAAAATAAGAAGAGAAAAAACATTACAATGTATGTCAGTACATGAGGTCATTTTTTCCTATTATCATCAGAAGGAATTTAAGACAATATTAAGTATGTTAACCACAAATTAACTAAGTTACATACGTGCACCCCCCAAGTGTCTAGAACACAGTTTTAGAGTATGGCTGGAATTCTGATGAGATTACATGAGACTGTAAAAAAAATATGCAGGAATTATCTAAACTGTAATTTGTCACTGCACACAGATTAAATAAACTAGAATACTCGACTTATTTATTAGGGATGTTGAAAAAAATGACAAGAGCACTAAAGAAGCCCTGTAGACCTGAACCATACAAATAGGAAACTGTAGAGTGACAAAAGACTGACCCACTACAGGTGAGAGCTGAACCAGTCCAAGAGATCCTACAGGAGTCCTGCACTAAAGGTAGCAAGTGCTTGTATGCACATATGTTCTTTCTCTAAATACATACATATTGTGATGTAGACACAAAAGCTACCGAAGCAAAGTAACTTAAAATGCCTCAGTAAGCAAACAAAACTCATTTATTACAATTTGTATGGAAAAAGTTTTATAGAAAGTAAATCAAAATATAAAATCGAAGACCAAAGATGTACCAGACGTTTTTAAGTTCACAAAAGATCCAGCTGCCCAAACTACTTTCTACTAGAAAAAAAAAAAAAAAATCTTCTGAAACTGGTCAGGGTTTAGGTGATTATAGGAAGACTATCAGAACACTGAGTTTCCTTTTAACTTTCAACTAAGATACAGAATACAGTTGAAAGTGAAAAAATGAGAAGCCATAAGTCAGGGTACACTGCCAAGGAAGACTCGACAATTTCGCATCATCAAGATGTAAAACAAGGTTAACATGGAACAGTTATGTAAGGGACTCTGCAAAACAAGCAACACAGGAAATATACCCCAAGTATCTCCAGAAAAATCATTCTGGAATTGCTCTTTAAGTGACGAGGCTCAAGCTAAGGACCCAAATTACACTGGGTCTTAAGGAGTAGCCTATATGCAGTATTAACATACATACAGAACGCTTCTGAAGTGTCCACAGATTCTGTAAGCTGTACTGCAGGTCTCGAGTAGCAGCTAGTAAAGTATTTTGCCTACCTTTAGGCTTTGCACATACATTTCCCTCACTATTACCCAGTGAGCTCAAGCAGACAATGAGGTGTTACAGAAACAAAACAAAAAACACTGCTACAGTCACAGGCACCTTCCAGGCAAGAGGAGAAATGAAATATTCCTAGGAAGAAGGAGTGGGGAGGACACAAATGAGGATTCAGTAAGGCAGTTGTTCTAGCCTTCAGGGGATGGCAAAGCTACTGAACTGTTCTTAAGTGCTGAGTGCTGCTGAGTAATTCAAAGAGTAAGGAATCCATGACAGACTATGAAATAAACTGTAGGAGGGCCCTGTGATATCTGTGGTGATATCATAAAACCTCCTCTCATGTTCTGGGGAAAAGATAGGGAAGTTTTATATTAGAACACATGATCCATAAAATCCAACTAAATTTTTAAAAAGCCCTGGATTTTGTGTTAACTACATAAAGCAAATTTAATGTGGGGAAAAAGGGATACAGTGTTGAGCACAGTTAAATTCAAGTTATTTACCCTCTGGCTAGGATTTCAGAATTATGTATGATAACATTATTGGAAAAACACTTTTGTTTCTTTCAGTGAATGATGACGATCTGGCAATTACAGGTACAGAATTCTCCAGTTAAACACAACTGAGCTATACTTACAATGAGTAATTTTTCTGGGCTACAGAAACCCATACAAATAATGTAAGTGGTTATGCAGTGGCAAGAAGCATCTGGGTTTAGCTGGTGAAGTAGGAATTGATTAAAAAAAAAAAAGAAAAAGAACTGCCAGCTGCAACACAAATACCACCCTCCCAGTTTTATTGCCGACAGTGTAGCCACACTGCATACAAGGAACTGGCTTCCTAAAGAAAACATGTGACTGGTGTGTGCTCAGTGTCCACAGCAGGGAAGGGAAGCTCAAAAAGGCATTCACATCCTTCCAGAAACACTGTGCTTGATATCCTAGTTCTGTAGGAGTGAGTATGTGACCTTGCATTAAACTTTTACAAAGCATATTTGGGTACCACTGAAAAAAAAAATTAAAAATTGCAAAATTAACCACAGAGGAACTATCATTCAGAGTGATCTGAAGAACCCTGATGTCTCTCACATGTACAGAGATGTTGCAAAAACTGGCTTCAACTTACTGACTGCCCTCATAAAGGATTCTGAATGCACAGTTCTGAAAAGGATCTTTTTGGCTACTGGTGCTCAAATGGAGCTTACACCAAGGCTGAAGGGATCAGAGCTAAGATTTTTGTACAAGAGTGGAAATAAGGTTTGGCTGTTTTTCTTCCAAATACACAGCTGTTTATATAACGAGCTTACGCAGCAGCAGAACCAGCAGCACGAATCTGGCTCACAGAGGACTTCCTTGCCCTAAAGGTTATGTCAAGGCCAGTTTGACATTCAGGCAAGAATGACTGAAACATAGAGGTAAGTAGGTCCAAATCCACAAGAAGAACGATGAAAATTACACACCTAAATTCAAGATGAAAATCCTTACGGCATCACAAAACCACTTGACAGGCCCACCAGCTTCAGGCCCCAAAAGCTGCAAACATGGATGGTTAAAAACAATCTTCCACATCAGCAAGGTCATGAATCGGGCACTACACATAAACCCAGTTTCCAAAAACACGAGACTCCTAATGGACCAAATTTGACCAAACACTAACAACCCAGAATCTCACTGTAAAAAACAGTTTTAAAAATTCAAGTCTAAAGCCAAATCTTTTAAGCCAAAAAGTATTAATCCAGGATAATAACCCTGTGCCAATTCTCAGACTGTAGAGATTTAACACCCTCACCTCCCACAGTCACACAGTAAATATTCTATGAAGACCTTCCTACTCATCCAACTAGAGCATTCACAAACAGTCTTCCTGCCATCTAATGAAACTCTGTGCAAGGGAAGAATCCATGATCCACTGGACTAGACAGAAGCTTGTAACCTAACAATTAAGACACTCACCTACAAGAAAAAGAGACAGAGGTTCCACTTACTCTTTCAAAGACTGATTGTAAACCTCACCCAGTGACTGATTAAGGTCATAGTAAGTTGCCATTAGGGAAGTCATCAGAATATCTGAATTGTTGTAAGACACATTAAAGCCTGGTTTAATGGCCTGTAGGAGGAGTCAAAACAGGACTACACCTATCTGTTTTGAGGTGCTTTTTCCCCTTTGCAACCTTTTCATAAAATGAGAGAAATAATTTTTATTGTAGCATTTTTTCAAGGATTAATTGCAAGTACCATGAAGAGCAAAATACATTAGTCATTAATCATTCCAACAGACATTACACTTTAAAGTGATAGCTTCCAGAGAAGAACAACATGCCTTGAGTGAAATGACAAAGAACTCTCTAAAAGAGCCTCTTTTAGAAAAAAGAGATTTGTTTCTTAACGCACTAATCACAGTATTTTTATTAAAGAGGTATTTACATTTATCTGACTAAACATTAATCACTCAGGGTTTTTAGAAAACTCCAATGCTTTTTTGTTTCTTTTCCCAGCCTCTGAGGTTAAGCTGTAAGTATTTTGCAGGCACAGCCTTACAGTAAAATTGTTGTAGATTTTCCAGACTTCTCAAACCTACCTTAAACAAAAGTCAATTAGTCACATGAGTAAAGAATGTGTTTTGGTTTTTTTTTTTTACTGAATTTATTTACATTCCTGGAAAATGAAAAATTTGTTTAGTTTTTCTAGAGAAGCCTCTTTCTGAAATGATGCTGGATGCAGAGGAGTGCAATGACTGGGATACCGTCAGCAAAGGAATATTCCAGGAGCTATCCTTCGAATACAAAACAACCCTGCCTGCATTAAGTAAAACAAAAATCAAAACCAAAAAAACAAACAAACAAAAAACAACAACCAAAAAAACCCCACCAAAACAAACTACAAAATCTGTTAAATCACACTTGAAAAATACAACAGAAATCCCAAGCACTTGGCTGAGGTTTTGCTGAGTATCTACTATTAAATGGACAGCTCCCTATCATAGTCAGACTTTTAACACTGACCAGCTGCACTTCGTAGCAGGCAATTGTTATCTTTCCTGATCCTCAGAAGACAGGAATAGGATGTATGTTTTCATCTGAATGTCCTTTGCATCTGTCATCTGCAATAATACTTTTTGTACAGGTTTCCATAAAATACAGATTACTACGCTAAGAGAACCTTGCATGCTGTATTTAGCTCATCCACAATGGGCTGGGCAACCAGAAAAATAACACTGTCACAACCGGAAGGTGGGAAAAAACACAATCCTAAAAGAAGTCTGTACCTTTGTCCCTCTTCTCTGGGTCTCTTTAAAAGACATAACAGGTCCTCAACAGTAATACACACTCAATTTGAAATTATTGGTGACAACACTAGCTCCAGCATCACATACATTTTAAAACAGATGTTTTAAGAAGCAAAACCATGATGTCCGTAGAGAGCCAACTGTACCAAAACCAGATGCAATTTCTTTTAAAACCATTTTCTTTCCCAATTGTTTTGTTGTTTGCATTTTCAGGACACTCTGTTAAAGAAACTTTTATACAAATTTTTTTCTAAGTAGATTAGCATTTTAGCTGAAAGCACAGGAATTTTTCCCTATATCGCCCTCTTTTCAACTTCTGCTCCTCAGAATAAAAAGACTGTAAGATGATGTTTGTTACAAATAGATTTCACTATCAACAGAAACAGCATGCAGGAATAATATGAATTCATATACAGTCATAACCCGAATTTCTAGAGCAAATTCATAAGCTCTGAACAGCCAAAGTGAATTGCTACAGTCAAACTTTCCATTTCAGAGAGATGCAATGGCATTCAAAAGAGTGGGTTTTTTTTTTTGCTTAAATATGACTCTCCACAGTCACTCAGCAATTTCAGTCTCCTAGAAAAAATAAGGTTTTTGTTTCCAGATGAAAATCTGACAAAAAGGGAAAGCATGCAAAGGGAAATCATGAAGTACTTTTTAATCACAGTTGGATTAAAGTTTTAATTTAACTACTTTACATATTTAATAATGTAAAGAAAACAATTCTTTCCTTTAAGAAACTTATTTCCCACACAACACCTTGTGGCTAAATTGGAGAAATATGAGTTTGATGGACTACTCAAGAGATGGCTGCTGGGTGTCTGCATCCAGGGCTCAATGCCCAAAGGGAGATTGGTAACAACTGGTGTCCATCAGGGGTGTGTATTGGGGTCCAGTACTGCTCAGCACCTTTATTAATGACACAGACATAGCAACTGAGTGCATCCTCAGCACATCCGCAGATGACACTGACCTGTTAAGTGTATTGAGGAAAGGGATGCCATCCAGAGGGACAATGAAAAGCTTAAGGAGTGGGCAAACATGAACCTCAGGAAGTTCATGGTGAAGTGCAAGGTCCTGCACCAGCCTGGAGCAACCACCAATATCAGTACAGACTGGGTTCTCTGCAGTACAGACTGCTCTCTCTGAGAGCAGCCCAAGAAGGTCTTGGGGGTACTGGTGGAAAATCTGGACATGAAATGCCAACATGCACTTTCAGCTCAGAAAACAAATCATATACTGGACTGCACCAAAAGAAGTGTGGTCACCCCGTCAACTGAGGTGATTCTCACCTCTACTCCACTCTCATGAGATACCACCTGCATGCTCTAGGGCTCCCAGGACACGAAACACATTGACCTGTTAAACAGAGTCCAGAGGAGGGCCACAAAATACGGTCAGAGGGATGGAACACCTCTCTTACGAGGACAGGCTGAGAGAGTTGGCTGGGAGAGCCTGGAGAAGAGAAGGCTCTGAAGAGACCTCACTGTGGCCTTACTTAAAAGGGGCTGATAAGAACAATGAAGAAAAACTTCCTACCAAGGCCTGTAGTGACAGGACCCTTAAGAGGCAATGGTGTTAGCCTGAAAGAGAGTAGGTTAGAGTAGGTTATAGTCTAGATTCCATTAAAAAATCCTCTCAGTTGTGTTCCATATGTAATTCCAGCAGTATGTTAATTTGCTTTAGAAAACTATTTTACTGATGAGAGTATTTTGCAGTATTAGTGGAGATAACAACATACAATTACTAATCATAACTTTGTATTAAGAAATGTCACCTTCCTGAGTGAAGTTTATGATTATGCCTTTGGGGAACATACAACAACTTGAATATTAAAAAGATTTTTAAAAAATACACCTCTGGTAAGTCTACACAGATGTCTGTATGGAAAATAGTTCTTCTTGGTGTACTTCCTGAACTGATGCCTTGCTCAACAGTATCCTGCCCCAAATCAAAGACAGCAGATAGGAACTGTGGCTTTTCCCACATGAGAAGTATCTTAGACGCAAGGACACAGGGTTTGCTAAGGGAAAGATGCTCTCTCTCTATCTTGGACAGCACCACCACCACTCTGTGTCAACCCTTCAGCTAGTCATCACCTAAGCAAAACAAAGGCAACACAATCAGCAGGAAATTCCTCCACCCTCTCTTAAGAACAAACACTTAAACCTTGGCAAACCAATACCCTCCTACAGCTGTGTGATATAACATTATGCAAATTTTCTTTCTTTGCAAGAGTTAATGGAGCTTCATACTGGATGGGAAGGTAGCCAAGGACACTTTTTCTTACATTTCAATTAGCATCATCACTTTATGACTGAATTTTGCTCTTAGTTTCCCAGATGGAAAATTCTCTTGAAATTTTCTATTAAGTCTTTTTCCCAGCTCTCTGTTCACTGTTACTACTCCTTTCTGTCTCATATCTTCAGCATATCATTCTTTACCACTGCTCCTCCACTGACCCATCACTTGACTGCTAAGATTGTTTTCAGCGGACTCACAGAATGTTCCAATGGTCAGCACTGCAACTGAAACTCACTTTTTTCAGCTCCCTTTCACAAACCCCTTCAGGTAAGTTGGTGCAATAACCCCCACCTCTCCCTCTCTACAGTCCATAAACGAAATGCTGAAATCTACCAGTTTCAACCAAACTCTGCTTTGGTCAACCAACCTTAGAAAAAAAGAAACAATCAATATAAATGTCAGGGAAATATTCCCCTTTGCAAAAACATAGAGTAAAGAAGGTGAAAGCTCTCAGAGTGTTTGTCCTTGAGTAGAATGATGAGAGTGTCGTCTCCTGCACATGCTGCAGGAGAAACAAATACTAAGTGGAGATAAAAGATTAAAGACAAACATTAAATGGAGATAAGAGAGGAACTGTAAGATTAATTTCTCCCGGATACCAAAAATTATTTTAAAACATCATGGCTAGCAAGACATAGTCAGACTCCATCTATTCCTGACAAACAACTGAAGCGTGAACAAATTTTCATACGCTACACGAGTACAGCTAGTTGCAAGCCTGATGAGCAGGGAACTGGAAGCTGTTACGACAGTGAACTTATTTACATAAACCCACAAATGAAAGGCAGCTCTGTAGGATGAGAGCCCAGCCAGCAAGTGTTTTGGGTTTTATTTTTTTTTGGTGGAGAATTCATGGCATGCTGACACAAAAAGCAACCAAGCCTGGTGTCCTATACAACCATTTCTAACTCTTCCATGGCCAATCAATCCTGACACCTAGTTATAAAATGGCTGGGGAAGGAAGATTTCTGATGTTGAATAACATTGAGACAGCTGAAGCAATAGGACAGGGCCAACTTGATAACTGCTTTTTATTACGAAAAGTGGAAGTAAAAGCTTATCAAAACAAAACATTAAGTAGCATTTAACCTTTGTTTTGAACATATGCAAGACAAGCAACATGCGAGGGGCTGGTAAGATTCAAACTGAAAAGCTCACTCACACCTTGATATTTTAAGAAGAGAACGTTGCGTTCTTCCTAGCTGATGAAAATCTGAGAAAAGCAAATGGCTAATCTCGTAAAACAAAGGATAACAACCATGGAAACTAACAATGCTGTGAAAAGTCAAGCCACTATACTACAGGATGTACTTCCCCTCACACTATTTTGACATTTCATTTTTAAGTTGTTCTAATAGCTGTGCTATAATTTATCTTACAAAGGAAATGAGGTCTTAAGCTTGGATCTCATGACAGCACCCTACTATTCCATTTTCCCCTTGGAAAAGGAACAAGGCTACTGACCTGAGAACCATTTGATCTACAAATGAGTAAAGAGAACTGTTCTACTTTACCAGAAATAGAGCTCTTAACTTTTTCATTAAGAACATGCAACTCCCCTGTCATACCAAAACATCAGTAGATTATTTACAGTAGCATCAAGATTAAAGCAAACCATGCAGATTGATGAGCTCTGGTCTTTAAATCCTGGCTACAAGATTTCAAGTGTATTTCCAACAACTTAAATAAGGTCCTGATTCTGAAAAGACAGTACCACTGAAGCATGGTAGCATGTCCATATAAAGCTGAATACACATTTAAAACTTCCAAGGGAGTTGAGTTTAAGATGTCTATGTATTGACATTCCAACACACAAACAGGTGGGATTTTTAAAAATGAAAGAAAACTCCCAGCCTGCATATAAGTTATTCATATTGTGGTGACACTGAAGTTTTTTAACATTATCGATTTAATTGACTGTTCTTTTATGATCTGTCTACATTTCTCATTACAGACAACAAAAATCAATTAAACTCACTTCACCTCTGTTTATAATCACCTCATGTTCTGAAGCTGTGGTTTTACAACAGCTTTAAGATGATGTAAGTAGAGCCCATGACTGAAAGAATTTGTTTCAGCCCACCTCCACATGCCTCTCCACCCCACTTTGGTTAGCATTAGCACTCCTGCACTATTTTGCTGGGGGTTAAATCAGAGGAAAGTTGGAGCAGAAGACTTCGTCCCTTTAAAAGGGCAATGCAAATTCAACTTCTGGGCAAGGTTTCCCACTATATGTAGTACAGTATAGCCATGCAATGTTCACAGAAGAAGACAGCAAAGAAGGTGAGTCAACAAAGCTAATTATGAACAGTATTAAAAAAAAAAAATTGAGTAGCAGTCCGACATTACAGAGTGATTCAGACAGCTTGTAGCTGCAGTATCTCCAAATTCATCACCTGGGCAATGGGGAACAACATCCTGCCTTTCACCCAGGGCCTACAGAAAAGGTAAAGTTAAATGTTAAACTTTATTCACTTAATTTTCCCAGTAAATAGTTGCTTAAGTTACAAGAGCTTTTAATTGACTGCTGCATAGAAACACTTCTTTTGACTTCTATTTTTATACATACAAAGCATGCATAGCACACTGTTTCAAGCCAATGACTTTTTAAAATTAATGTAAGTTAGATTTACAGAAACAAGGCATCAAATACTACCTTAATCCAAATTCAAATCCAAATCAAGCATCTTTCTGGCTCTAAGTGCTACTGGGGAAACCAGTGAAGTCCATAAAAAAGTTCTAAGGATCTTTAATATGACCCTGACTGTGTACCTCATGCCATGGTGGTACTTCCACCGAAGTAAACAAGACTCCCTCACAGAGAGTTTCCTAACTGCAGACCTGCAAAGCACATGATGGCAACACTGCAAACAGCACTGCCAGCTTCCCATTTTACCACTGTGCACCACCTCCTCAAGCTGGGCCAAAACAGCGGTCAAATACCCACACCGTCAAATGGCTGTAACACAAAAGGGTGATCTCAGTCCAAACCAGTTCCTTCATCTGAACTGCACAACAAAGAAATTTCAGTCATTGTATGATGCGGAGCAGAGACACCCAAGACAGCCCAGCCATCCACCACCTTGTGTGAAACTACCAATAGAGCCACTCAATGAGTCCTGAGAGTGAAACAGCTCACAGCCTTTCAACCATCTGCAAAAAGTTCTTTCTCTAGTTTGCAAACTCGTACAGAGAAGTTCTTCAGGCACCTTTGTAACAAATTTGCATTTAAAGGCAAAACATTCCTATGAAGTAAGACATTTTTCTAAATCATACTCTCAAAACATTTGCTGAGGGTTTCACACACAGGCTGACAAAATGGCACTATTTAAAAAGTCCTATCCTCTAGTTCACAAAAAAATAATGTACTTGCCAACTATTTCATTCCCTGTAAAACGTGCTCCAAGTCTGAATGCCCATGCCCTAACACTGAATGGAAATTCATGGAAAGGAGGCGCACAGCCTAAAAACACTTAGTCATTTGGAGAGCACTTCAGAAAGAAGGAATGTGAGAAGTGCCAGCACATACACCTACACCAGCAACTCAGTTTTCTCAGATTCTATGCTATTTCAGTCAGGCATTATCTGACTGCCAGCAGAGCATAGTGGTGATTGAGTAACATTGTGAGGAGTACCCTTTTAGGAAATGTGAATGGGATCATAAATAATCACTCCCGTAGAAAAGCACACAAAAAATATTCTCTCTAGAATCTGACAGACCAGTGGCATCTGCTACCATATCATACTGTATAGCTGACACCTAAGGATTCCACTACTTTTGATCTCTAGTCAAAAGATGGAAAAGCACAGCATGTCAGATTGGCAAAAAACACATTCCCATCAAACACCAACTTATTCCCTTTCCAAGCCATTTTTTTTGCCACACTGACCTGCAGTCCCTTTCCTCCTCCACTTTTTTTCTGAATCCCAAAGAACAAGTAGTCTGAAGGCTTCTCCTTAAGGCTAACTTTTACTCACAAAGCTAGAAAGCAAACACCAGCTACTGTCCACAGAATACAATCAATAGCTAGGTCCCAATGACCACGTCAACTGCCACTCAAACCCAGTATTTTCACAGCAGCCTATTAACTTCCGTTTTGAAAACTATCATTTTTAGCAAAACATGTAAGCCTTTCAACGTAAGAACAGACACTAAGCTGTCAGGATGCAGGACCTGAAGTCACTTGGACAAACAAAGTGTCCTGAAAGTCAGAGCTGAAACATAACTTCAATGGTAACAGCAGTACCTAAACAGTAAGGTCCAGTAAAGACAATAACATATGGTAATAATGGGAATTGCTGTGTTTCTGTGTTAGGAAACACTATCCCTCTGACATTATTTGTGTTGTACCTTTCCACCTTCCCAAATCCAAAGGGAGGAACCTAAATGTGACGCACATTCACCCCCAAAGCTAGCTCACCTATATGTGCTTTCAAGCATCAAGAGAATCACTTGTTCCCTGCCTGACAAGGCATCGTGCCACCAACATAGAATCTACATGAGTCTGAAAACAAAACAGGCTAAAATAAAATAAATTAAAAATACAACAAAAAAAACCAAGAAAGGGCAGAGAGCTGACAGGACAACGTTTTAAATCCTTTTAAAATCTATCTGACTCACTCCTACTAAGTGAAGTCATAAACATCCCTGTCACTGGCTATTCTAAGATTTTCTCAAGTACCTCTGTGCCTCTCTCCCGGCTCTTAAGACTCCAGCTACGCGCTGAGTTAATAAACAAACATTTATTTAGCCCCCGAAGGACTTGGGAGGATTTTACAAAAACCAGACACGAGGCCTACCCTGGAAAAACTTCCCTGAGGGCTGCTCACCGCTACCAGGTCGCGATCGGGGCGGACAAAGCGCGGTCTGAGGAAAGAGCGGCTGCGGAAGCACTCCCTGAGCCACGTCCCGCTCGCACCGCTCCCCGCAAGCCCCCGGGACGGGGCAGGGGAGCGACGAGTGACGGGGACGCCCAACACGGCTGCGTGCCGTACTCGGGAAAGTTTCGGCAGGGCAGGGAAAGGGGGAACCCTGAGCCCCGCCGCCCAGAGCCGCGCGGAGCCCCTGCCCCGCCGGGGCTGGAGCAGCCGCGCTGCGGCACCCCCGCAACCGGGCAGCGCCACCGGGTGCGGGAGGTGGTGCCGCCGCCACATCTTCNCCTCCTCTCCCCCACGGCGGGCGGAGGGCACGGGGGGCGCCGTGCCAGCGGGCAATGAATGGCCGGGCCAGACCCGCCCCCACCCCCGCTCACTCACAGGCGACGTAGGCGACGAAGGCGAGCCCCATGAGCAGCTTCATCTTCCTGCGGTTGATGGCGGTCAGCAGGCGCAGCAGCGGCCCCTTGCTCACCATGCCCCGCGGCAGCAGCACGCAGAGCGCCGGGCACGGCCGCGGCCACGCACGGCTCCGCTCGGTCCCGCTCCGCCCGCCCCGGAACCGCCCGCGCAGGCGCAGCG
>VZTI01002192.1:2020928-2061272 GCA_013397865.1 Struthidea cinerea | reverse complement strand
CCGTGCTTCCCTCTTGGCAGGCGGCTCGCTCGTGGCTGCGTCTTCCCTGCAGAGTGTGCCGGGGGAAAAGGAGCGCGCCTGCGGCCTCCCCGTGGCCCTCGTCTGGTCTTTCAGGGTGCTTCAGGGTCGGGCGGGCTTCGTCCCCTGTCGCCAAGGACCCCTGGTGGTCCTTGGGTGGTGACCTGCTGGAATGAGCAGGCAGACGAGGGCACATACGTAGACAACACGTGTGTCACGCTGGCACCTTCAGTGCCTGATCTTTTGAAAGCAGCGTTTACCTTGTCCCCGATGTGCTTTCCATATTTGCACAGGTATCTGCATGGGAAGGAGAACCACCTGGATGCAGTTCTGCAGAATTGCAGAATACTCTTAAGTGGGAAGGGACCCACAAGGATAATCAAGTCCAACTCTCGATCCTGCACAGGACAGCCCCAAGAATTACACCCTGTGCCTGAGAGCATTGCCCAAATGTTTCTGTCAGGCTTGGTGCTGTGACCACTTCCTTGGGGAGCCTGTTACGGTGCCTGACCACCCTCCGGGTGAAAAGCCTTTTTGTGATATCCAACCTAAACCTCCCTGACATAACTTCAGGCCATTCCCTCAGGTCCTGTTATTGGCTGCCAGAGAAAGGAGGTTTGTGTGCCCCTCCACCATGTGAGAATTAGTAGACTGTGATAAGGTCTCTCCAGGCGTACTAGGATGACCCTGTTTGAGCAGGGAGGTTGCACCACATGACCCATTCTGGTGCCTTCCAACCTTTCCCTTTCTGTGATTCTGTAAATGAAAAATGTGAGGATTTCCCCCTTCTCCCCAACACCCCTGCCAAGTAATAGTTTATGAATTTGCCTCTGTTCAGGATAACAAGATTGCAGTTGCTTTTTAAAACAGCTTATATTTTTACTGCAGCTTCTATCTGAAGTCCTTGGGGCCTGTTGCAAACTGCAGATTGATATTTGCCTGGAACGGTAGGCACGTTCCTCATGTGTCAAAACATGTTCTCCTGCCAGTAGATACACTTGATCTGAGGAGAAATCTCCCTCCACAACCTGACCTTTGCCTTGAGTAGTATGGCCTCCACACAGTTCGTAAGGGATATTCTTTCTCACACTTGCCTCCCACAGGAGGAGACAGCGAGAGCAAGGGCTCTTGAATTAAATTCTTATTTTCAGTATAGAAATGCAGCTTGTTTGCACCAAGAAACTATGACCTCAGTCAAAAAGAGGCTCACACAGTTAACAAGAGTTAACCCCTTCTTATTAAGGAGTAAAGTCAGTGAAACAAATGTGTGAGCGTCAGAAGGGCGAGTGATTGAGAATGTCCCCCCTGTGTGACCCATGGAAGAAAAGGGACTTTTTCAGGAAGCCTTTAGAACTGAGATTTCCTAACCTTGGGCTCTGATTATAAAAAGTCACTCCTTTCCTCTGGATTTTTGTTTCCTTTGATTTGTGTTTGCTATACCTAACTTGCAAGTTCATTCCACTGCTTCTTGCTACATGGAGTGAAGGGAATAACAGATCATGATTTAAAACATAATCTAGCTCCAAATTCATCTTGCTTAGTAATCTCTCAAAAAGTAGCCGAGTTTTATACCAGCAGTAAATTTGGCCATCAAAAAGTTACAGCTGAACAGTGCTGCATGAAAGCTAGAGAATATTACAGGATATATTCATATGCACAATACAAAATCCACAAGCCTTTAGGGGTACCCAAGATGCTTTTAACAGTTGCCCTGCCCTAAGCTGGGCTGCACAGTCTGTGACTCAATCACACTGCCTGTGTAAGACACCTTGCTTGGCACCTCGCTCAGTCTTCAGGCCAGTTTTGCTGCAGAAACATGTGGAGACAGGCTGCAATTTGTGAAGATGTGAAAAGGAGAGCAAAGGAGCAGGGTGCATTATGGAACTTCACGGTGGAGGAGACTTGAACTCCACAGGAGGCAGGCTGACCATGCTCTCTGCATGGCCAGCTGTTTGTCATGCGTGACACCCGGGCCAGCTGTGTTTATGTCACTCTGCAAGTGAGACAGAATGTGTCTAACTTAACGGCAGGGGGGTGACTGTAAGTCTGTCCCATCTCAACTATAACTGTAGACATGTACCTTATAAGTACTATAAATTTCTCCAGACTCATGATGGCCAACAGCAGGGACATTTATTTCAGAATACAGCTGGTCACATTCACAGCCTTGTGCCAAGGACAGGCACCAATAGCAGAGGTTCTGGTATGTAGTGGCTGCTAAATATGCCAAGACAGGGATGATACAGTTTTGAGTGCCGAGTCTTAGTGTGCTATAAATCAGGTAGCAGGCATCCATCTGCCTTCGGATCATTATCTTAGTCAGGCTAATTGCATGACCTCAGCTAATGGCAGTCTTCACTGAGATGGTTTGCAGGCAGTACACCCTGTCTCCCATACTGCAGTTTTCAACTTCAGTTATGAAAGTGCTTTATGAAAGCATTTTGATTTTTTTTGTTCACTAAATCACAGCCTGTAACACAATGGGGGGTTTTAAATGATGGAATTTTAAAATAACTTTTGCTAATGATTAAAAATGTGAATGCACAGATATATCTACCTGAACAACCAGTATGAGTTTAGAATTCACAGCACCCCTGCAGTGTACTTTTCTTTGATACCAGATCAAAACTATGCAATTACCTAGCTGTTGTTCCAGAATCAGGGGAAAAAAAACCCACCAAACCAACTGTTACAATTTGCAGGATTTTCACATGATGCTGCATGAGGGAGACCCTTCTGCCGTGTGGAAATACGGGGAAAATGTTGGCTTTCTGTCCCACTCATGTTTCTGCCCCACCCATGTTTCTGCAAGAGCTAACATTCCACCTTATGATGTGGGAGTCATAAGTGGACCCTGGGCACTGAGACCTGAGCAGAGAGAATTGCTGTGTACGAGATAACAAAATGAGTTACAAAGCTTTGAAGAAAATGCAGGAATAAAAACAAGCCATTACCAGCACACTACTTTCATCTCTTGTAACTTTGGTCTCTGCATTAGAAAGCTCAGTGTAGCCAAGAAAGTAAGACAGAGCTGCTCAGCTACTGGTATACTTCCTCACCATTCAACTGCATCCTACAGCTAGTGATGCTTACCTGGGAGAAATTGTTCTGGTATTGTTATCCTCCTCTAAAAATAGATGATTCTGTGGAGTTACACTGTTGTACTGCACAGGCACACCAACTCAGACCATACAAAGCCCAAGATAATCTTGAAGAACTAATGACATTCATGCCTGCACAGATTGTAAAATGTGATTTAGAAGAAAAAAAAATATTAGAATGTGACTATTTGTTCTGTTTTGGTTAGTTCTGCTTTTAACAACAGATCATAGTGGGGAAGGGAACTCAGACAAAAGCGAGTTAAAGCTAGCAGTGTTTCTTTTCAGGAAAAGTTAGAAGTTTGAGGGTTTGTGGTTTTTATAAAGGCTAATGAAAAGAGAACATGCAGTTCTGGGAAGGGAGTCAATTCTTTTAATATTAACATTTCTGAAGGAAAAGGAAGCTGCTAAGTGCTTTAGACAGTTATTATTTATTATTTGGATGGTAATAAATAATTTAAAATACAACTGGATCATAACAGTTCTAAGCAGAATTGAGACAATCCCAGCCACTGAAAACATAAAAATTAAGAGACAGATCATCCAGTGAATGCAAGCAAACAAGTAAGTGTCACAGCATGATAGGAAAATGACTACTTAAATATGGATTTGCAGAAATTAGGTGAATCATGTAATGATATAGACAGTTACTTGCAAAGAATAAATTATAACATATATGGAAATAATTGTATTTCAGAGTAGAGTGGGGTCTGTCTATTTTGTTAAGCAGTTTTGTTCATATGGGAGTAGTCCTAGTATTTCATTCTGTAAAAGTTGAGGCTCTTTTTTTACATCAAGCATATGGAAACCCAAGACACAACACTACTCAGAAAAGTTGCTTCAGGCTCCAGGCTTGAAATTGATATACTGACTCAATTAAAAAAAAAAAAAATTAAACAACATTCCTAAATTGACTGGTAGCATTACTTACATAAAGTACTTGTTCTTCATGATGCATTTTCCCCCTGAGTTGACCCAAGGCAGCCCCATACATTTTCAAAGTTGGAAAAAGATTTTAAGGTGCTTTATCTATTCTGAAAGTGCAGAAGGCCACATGCAAGGTCCCTTGGTAATTGATTCAGAATGAAATGGCAGAGATAGTGGCTAAATTAGTGATCATAAAAACTTGTGAGCAGTTAAAACCGCTGTTCCTCAAGGTTCTTTTATCATCCATCAAAGAAGCTACTTTATTAGGCGGGGTCAGCAAGTTACTCATTCACTGCTGTTTTACATTTCATAATTTCCCAAGCCCTTTGGAACTTCTTAATTGGTATCGCTCTACCCTAGAGCACTTTGGAAGTAATGACTTCGAATGCATCCATTTTGGGTTGTATTCAATTCAGATCAAGATGGAATTAGTACTGAAGAAGCCCATGACTTCCTCTGATGGTATACAGCAGTCAAATCTATATGCCCCTGTTTACCTTTATATCACTGGCCCAGAAAGTGAACAAAAATAAACTTACGTTGGGGTGGGCAAGGGATGTCATATGCATGTGACATAGTGGCTGAGGGCTGCTCCTTGTTAAGAAAAGCCACTTGGGGTTTTTGCTGGAAGTCTGTGCTGGCCACTGTAGCACTAGGAACAGGGAAACCCTTTTCCTTCGTCATCTTTACTTGCAGTAATATTAGCTGGATGGGCCTTTACCCATGTTAGTGGTGTGCTTTGTAAAAAGTCTGCCTCCCCTTTCCTCATGCAAATCTCAGGCAGATGACTTACAAGCCGGTTGCTGATAGTGTTTCTGTGGTACAGCAATGTGAGGATTATCATCGTAGTTGGGAATAAGGGGCTGATGCTAAGTAACTGAAGGAGCAGGGCTGCAACATGCTGGAGAGTACATCTACTCTGCAATCTAGATATATCTATTGGTGTGTTCTCCTCTGAGGCAGGGAAAGTTTTAGTGCTCTTCAACTTTTCACACTGGCAATAAAGCAGAAAGTAAACAAGGTCATTAAAGATGATCAAGAACTTGTACAGTTGAATTTATAGAAAGACATTACTGAGAAGTGTCTGTATCACAGTGCAGTTGAATTGCATTTGGAGTGCAAACATTCCTACTGCTCTTTGACATTATTACTCTTCCACAAATTTCCCTAGCTGTAGTGTCAGAGAAGTTGGATGGATGACAGAGAGGACATGCACACACATACATTTCTGGAAACGTAGCACAGAAGCATTACTAAGTTTATGTAGTCCATAGCTATGACAGTCCATGGCCTTAGGAAGAGGACAGCTGCAAAGAGAAGAGCATCATGTATCAGGCTTATCTGAGTGGTGGGGCAAAGTGTACCCTCAGCATATTTCCAGATGACACCAAATTGGGAGAAGAGGCTGATATGCCAGAAGACTGTGCTGACATCCAGAGAAATCTTGCCAGGCTGGAGAAATGGGCTGACAGGAACCTCTCAAAGTTCAACAAGGAGAAGCACAAAGCACTGTGCCTTGGGAGGAACAGCTCTAGGCACTGGTACAGGCTGGGGGACAACCAGCTGGAGGTGCTGGTAGACACCAAGTTCAACGTGAACTAGCCGTGTGGCCATATGGGGAAGAAGGCTGGTGGTATCTTGGACTCCATTAGAAGGCATCTTGCCAGCAGATCAAGAGAAGTGAGCTTTCCCCTCTCACTCAGCACTGGTGAGGCCACACCTTGAGTGTTGGGCGCAGTTCTGGGCTTCCCAATACAAGAGAGACATGGGTATACTGGAGAGAGCACAGTAAATGGCTACTAAGATGGTTAACAGATGCTCCTAATATGGAGCATCTCTCACACTAGGAAAAACTCAAAGAGCTGGGACTTTTCAGCCTGGAGAAGAGAAGGCTCAGGAGGGATCTCATCCATGTGTACAAATTACTGAAGGGAGAGTATAAAGAGGATGGAGCCAGGCTCTTTCCAGTGGTGCCCAGTGACAGGACCAGAGACAGTGAGCACAAACTGACTCACAGTAGGTTCTCTCTGAAATTAATAAACACTTTTGTACTGTGAGGGTGACTTAACACTGGCACAGGTTACCTGAGGAGGCTTTGAAATCTCTATCCCTGGAGATACTCAAAAGCTATCTGAACAGAAACCTAGGCAACTGGCTATAGGTAGCCCTGCTTGAGCGGGAGGACTAGACCAAATGACCTCCACAAATGTCTGCCAGCCCCAAACATTTTGTGATTTGGTGTTTACAAAGCAAACAAGAGCACAGATGCACATATTTTACTTAGATGTGGGCTTTTGTTCTTTTCCAGGATACAGCTGAATAGATACAAAACCAGGCGAGTGCCTACCTTTGTATAAATTGGCTTTAGTTATCTCAGTAGAAATATTCCTGTGAGGAGGGACAGTAATGAGCAGCCTTGTGTATAAACTTACTCTTGTTTGCAATTATAGGCTTTAGAATTATAGCCTATGGTTAAGGCTATTTACAGTATCAAATTTTTGTTTTGAAGTAAGGAGGATTAGAAATTTCCAGATAGGTTTTCCAGTAGCTAATGAGATTTAACCAAATAAATTTTCATTGCTGCCTTCCAAAGTTAAATTATGGTCTTACATAAACAGTAAATTCCCCTGGTGAATACCAGTTAAATGAATTTGGAAATAGTTTTGCAGCCCAACAACCAGCCAAACCTAGAAAAAGAACCTTTGAATTTTCTTGTTATACAGAGAATAAATTCACTGCTGGTGAAAGCAATATCCCATAGATTTCCAAATCATCTAAAAGCAATGTGAAATTTTGAGTATGAAACTGACTCATAAAAAAAAGACAATTCTTATGTGCACACCTTGTGCCTCTCATTGGCACTGAAGATTTATTACTGCAGTGCTTACTAAAAACAACCAGCAAAAGACTGCAAAGTTCTAATGTATACAGCATTTGCATTATTAGATCAAAAATAATTGTCAGAAATTTATCTTTCCGTGTTATGCCAAGGCTTCCATGGGAAGGTTTTGTAAATAAGCAAGTTTACATTTATCATGGGCTCCACACTGGGCAGTTAAACTAAGTTGATTAGGCCAGGCCTGGACTAAGCATATGACCTTACTGGTTTATGCAACCTTCTGCTTTTAGCCATGGAAACCATACTGTGAGGTGACTAATGAATTGAGGAAGGAACACAATGAAAGCAAAGCTGGAACATACACCTGAACTACACTTGGGAAGTATTCCTAGCTCCCTAAATTTCAGTGTGTGGACTATGTTGAAGCATTCTGCAAAAGGTTCTGGAAAAAATTATTCTGTTGTCAGATTTATATCTGAAGTCTGGGGGAGGCTGTAGATCAAAAAGGTTTGGAAACCTTTCTACTATGCACACATGATAGGCTGACTAGGTAGGAATAGGATCTCAAACTCATGTTGAAAGGAAAATCATTATGTTGAATCAAGTTATTGGTAATTCCAACAAATACATGGCCCAGGAACTTGTCTACTGTATGTACAAAAGCATTTTGTATATACCTAGTTGTTCTGGATAGTACTGGTTAGTTGCCCCTCCAGATAGTACAAATGTGCCTCCATAAATTATATTGGAAAATTACTCCCTTGCCAAGATAACTTAAACTAGTATCCTGAAAAGAATCAGGCAATATCAGTAAGATGAGCTGTTAATGAAGATTTTGCCCTAATGGCTGTGCTGGTGATGGCTGTGATTTTTTAGCCTGGGTACATGCCTGTATAAATGTATGTACACATTCCTATGTCTCTTTATGTCCGCCTTCCTACTCTTCTGTCTCTCTGGTCCCTCAGTAATATTTTAATCACCAGCTTGTTTCATCTGAAATAGCATAGGTCTTAGAGATGTTAATTTCCCCATACCTTTATTTGTGGTAGGCAGATGGGAAGTATATAGGTTATTCTTAAGTTTTGTTAGGCAGCAAATAATCTGTGCAGGAGAAAGACATATGAACACTTTGACCATGAGAGTTTCAATCAGAGCTCACAATTTGTTAGATGTGAAACAATCCAACCACAAAATACAAATGCTTTGGAGACCAGGGTTAATTAGCTTTCCTTTTCCTGGAGTTACTAATCCTTGTAGCAAAACTTAAGAGCAAAGTCCACAGTGACAGCTTCCTGGGAGGAAGGAATAAGCCTCCAGAAGAAGAGAAATCTTCAGAAGATGGAAAGTACTGTGGAAGGAGGCAAAGGAAAAGAAAGTAGGCTGTTGAAACTGTGCCCAAATATCTTGAAATAAAAGCTTTAATTACCCATGTTTCTCTCAATAGTTTTGAGAACAATGCCAGATGATAACAATCTAAAGTAGATTTCTGATCCTTTTTTTTTTTCTCCCCACGCCCAGTACTCCATGGCTTTACAAAAAGAAGAGTTTGTTTGTGTGACGAGAGTAGAATGAGGGATGTCATCCACAGAGTGGCAATTGCGTGCCTTGGCTCAGCCCACCCACTTTCACCGAAAATGAACTTGGCTGTAGGGACTCCAATTACTCATTCATCTCACACAGCCTCCATTTGCTAAATCCTGCCAAGTGGAGAGCAAGTGCAAGTAAAACCAGTTTTGTATTCCATCTGTCAGGCCATTCATTTGTCTTCTGTATGGGTTTCACATGTCAACGGACGGTGCAAAAGAAAATGCATTTGAAGGCCTTGTTTTCCATTTTCATTTTTTAAAGAAAATGACCATACTGAAATATCACATCGAGAAGCTTTGTCTAGAAATTAGTGCGTTCTCCAGAAATTCCAACAAGATATTCCTGACTACCTTTATAATTTATTTCAGTGTTTACAGCCAGGTAGACTTACGGTTTATAGCACCTAAATTAATCTTGTAAGACTTTAAAGTCTGGAATACTCTTAGAGGTGCCACCCTTCACATTTGTCTTGCTTTAGTAAAGGCTTGCTTATACATTTATGGGCTGAGGTACTCCATGTGGCTGCTGTGAAATGAAATAGCTACGCCTGAACAAAAAATTTGTTGAAACCCCAGCTATTAAGGACCTCTGATGCCCTTCAACATGGTCATGCACTTTGGGAAATAGTTGCAGTTTGTTACCAGGGGCAAGGAAACCTCTCTTTTTAGCTGTGGTTGCTGTCTATGTTGCACCCTGCAATTAGGTAAGATGCTGTCTATAGGACTATTGTCCTCACTGGGAGCTGAACTACCTAGTACCAAAATCCTGTTGTTGCTCACTGTTTTCATCTCAGACCATGCATAAAATCATCATTAGAGTGCAACAGCTGTTACAACAGCACAAAAATTTTCGTGCTCCCCAGCTTTCGTGTGCCATCTAGTATGTCCCACTGCTGGTCTTGATGACTCCTGTGAGTTCAAATGCTCACAGATCCACCTGAAGGGTGGCCAAGTGCTGGTCCTGGGGACGCTGTAGTCAAACAGTAGGGAATGGCAATAGTCCAGAGACACAAACACCTGACATGAATTTTTATCTTCCCTACATAAAGCTAAGCTAAGATACTGACCAAAGTAAGTAAAAATGAAGACTCTCTGAAGAGGGGTGCAGAGCTGTTGTGGTGTTGTGGGTTAACCATTGGAGATAGCTCAGCCCCATGCAGCTGTTCGCTCACTGCCGTCCCACCCTCCACCCCACTGCCTGTGAGAAGGGTGGAGAATCAGAAAGATAAAAATGGGGAAACTTGTAGATTGAGATAAAACCACTCTAATAGGTAAAGCAAAAGCTGCACACAAGCAAAGCAAAACAAGGAATTCATTCAACACTTCTCATCATCAGGCAGGTGTTCAGCCATCTCCAGGAGAGCTAGACTCCATCACACTAATGGTTACTTGCAAAGATGAATGCCATAACTCCTAATATTCCTTCTTCCCCCTTATCCCCCTAGCTTTTATATCTGAGCAAAACATTATAAAGTCTGGGATAGCCTTTTGGTCAGCTGGGGTCAGCTGACCCAGCTTTGTCCTCTCCCAATTCCTTGTGCTCTCCCATACCCCTCACCGATGGTGTGGGGTGGGAAACAGAAAAGGCCTTGACGCTGTGCAAGACATGTCAGCAGTAGCTAAAATACCCCTGAATTATCAACACTCTTTTGGTCACAAATCCAAAACACAACACCGTATGAACTGCTGTGAAGAAAATTAACTCTGTGACAGCCCAAACCAGTACACATGTGCAAACAAGTGCGTGAAGAAGGGCCTAGGAAAGGTGTGGGATGTTGACTGAGTTTGTAGCATAGACATCATGGCCTAGTACATTCCATGCTGTCTGTAGATGTGACTAGACCACTGAGAAAATGGGTCTGCAAAAGCATGCTCTGGGGTCTCGAGTGGGGCTTTCCAGCTGGGGTTTGTAGACAGACATGGCAACAGCATCTGGCTGTTGGTTCACTTGGCCTGGAAACTCAGAAGGTCATTAATATTCATTAATCAAATAGGAAAAATGCAGGCTGAAAGGAGAGGATACTAGGAAGAGTTTTACTGCAATAGCTTTCTGTACTTCAGATTTTTACTTTCATTGACTTTGTCTGCAAAATACTTCTTTCAGCACTGAGCCTGTCCCTGGGTATTGCTTCTGCTTGAGATGATTTTTAGTTTTTTGCTCTTCAGCTTTTCATGTGTTAATTTTCCCCTGAACACACAGACACTTCCTTCCTAAAACATCTTTCTTTTTATATATACCTGAACAGTGTGGAAAGGTAGAACTCTGAAAATAGGGAAGTAAGCTAGGTACAATTTTTGCATCCCAGCAGTACACCCAGAGCAAGCACTAGGGTTTAGAGCTCATATCTTCGATTTACCCAGTGAGATACTTTGCCTTGAACCTGCTCAGGTTTATTATTGGAAATTAATTACTAAAAGTGAGTCAGTTAGGGAATTTTTTCATCCTTTTGATGTATGCAGTATTTTCATTACTGTAATGCAAATGGTCATCCCAGTTTACAGATCAGACAATCTCAAGAAAGTAAGTAAAGCCTTTAGAACAATTAATGCAAGGTGCTGAAAAACTGTTCATGCTTCCATTTTTTTTTAGATTTCAGTAGTTTAATTGCCTCTTGAGCCTGATGAGGTGTTGGTCTCTGCTAGATTGCAATAGCTGAGCCTCTGCTGGCAGTAATTTAGAAATGCAAATAGGGTAATTATCATCTGACCATCCAGTTTCCAAATAAAGCCTGGAGAAATGTTATTTAAAATCTTTTCCATCAGCAGAAGCAATCCTATAGTTTGTATAATTCCACTTCAATCTGATAAAATTAAGAAGAGTCTATTTATAATCTGCTTACTCACTGATTGGTTTGCAAAGGAGAATATTTTTTTATTTATGTAGCACTGTCTCACTCCAATCCTCTAGGAGCAAGCTAACTCAAGGAGAGGGAAGAGAGCAGCTAAGGGCCTGCTACTCAGAGGCTTCAATATTTTATATATATATATATATATGTTGCCCTTCTTCCAGAATACTCTTTTTAAAAGTCCTTCTACTCCCTGTAAATTTTATGGGGGCTGTACATACAAAACATGCCTTTTATGAATGTGGGTCATTGAAAAGTCTGTAAAGACCCTCATACATGAAACCAGGTGAATTCCTTGAGGTACAAGTTAAAAGTAAGGAAGTAAGGAAAACAGATTTCAAAAAGGTGAATCACTAAGTGATTTGTTGTAGACACCAAGTTAAACCACCTGTTTAATGGCCATATCATAGAATAATTTAGATTGGAAAAGACCCTTAACATATCAAGTCCAATCATAAACCTAACGCTGCCAAGCCTACCAGTGACCATGTCCCCAAGTGCCATATCCACATATTTTTTGAACATTCCCAGGGATGATGATTTCACCACTTCCCTGGGCAGACTGTTCCAATGCTTGACAAACCTTGACAAAAGAAATTTTTCCTAATATCCAATCTAAACCTCCTTTGGCTCTACTGGAGACCATTTCATCTTGTCCTATTGCTTTTTACTTGACGAGAGAGACTGCAGTTCCCCCAGCTGTTTATCATAGGGCTTGTGTTCTAGACTCTTTGTCAGTTTTATTGCTCTTCTTTGGATGCAGTGTAGGTTCCAAGCTAAACACTGGATTGGGAGATGGATAATAAAGGATCCATAAAGGCTGAAGCAGAATCTTGTCTGACTATTCTAAGAAAAATTGAATCACTTCTGTGCAGATCTTTTCCAAAATAAACATTGAAACAGTAAACACACTACCAAACATGAATTCCAGAAGCCCCTAGTCTTCTGTACTTTCCACTGAAAAAATGCATTTGCAGAATGATAGTTCTATTGTGTTTCCTAAAGGCTGTATCTGCAATTTACATGTAAGCATGTGCTAAAATTGTGTTAAATTCTTTGTGACCCCACGTTAGCTGTAACTGTGTTGCAGAGGCTAATGGCATCTACTAAGTTGAAAAATCTGAGTGGACTTTTCACCCACCCAACAGCATTATTGCAAAATGGTTCATATAATATAGGTGAACTCCTTGAAGGTCCTGAATCTCCTGGGAACACAATTTACCTGAAACCAGGACCAGATTAGTCACTTTATAGTTCATTGTTTGGATGGACTTTACTCTGAGCTAGCCAATTCTCCTCATACATTATGCAGAGAATCCAAGGCACAGGGGTATAGCTTCAATTTTGGGGTCAGATGTCTCAGCATTAGTCAATTGTGGGATTCAAGTTTCAGGTGATTAAGTCCTTTATCAGCTCTAGCTCAAAATGTGTACCAGGTTCCCACAAGAGCTAGTTCTGTTTTGAACATCCTTCCTTCCTTTTTGTACATCTTGACTGGCCCTTTCTTGCACTAGTTATCATCATGGCACTAGATAAAAAATATCTTCCCCCTTATTTATAGAGAGAAAGAGGAAAACTGGAGCAACCTATAGTACCTTGGGGCTGCAGGTTGGAGTAGATGCATGAGAGCTAGCAAAATCAGTATTACATGATTTAAATAACAAAGGTGGTCTCTCTAAGCTTGGAGGAATGCGTACTTTATTGATTCATGGGGGTTTTAAAAAGAACTTCGTAACAGGGCTCTTATCTGAGTCTCTCACTGATTTTTCCATCTAAATTAACTTGGTAGTTCATCTGTACTCAGCTAACTAGTTATCTAATTATAATCTCACATTCTGATTCTATGGTTGTCATTGACAAGGAGTCTGTTTGAATTCAATACTAAGAATAAAGACCTGTCTGAGTTTGATTGTGTGAATATATATTCTTTTTCCATCTGTCAGTGAGAAATAGGATGCGTGTCACCTAAAATACAACAATCTCTATCCATTTTTAAACACAACCAGATGGCAGTTTATTTTTCCATTTTCTGAAATTCAGTATTCTCAGATAGTGTGGTTTACAAGTCTTCTTACAACCACGTCTTTTTTGACCATAGAGCGAACAGTAAGATTTGCTCTGAAAGTATATTACAGTATTTCTAAAAATACTTAATTCCACTTGAGAGCTCTGTTCTCATTTCTTTCAAGAAATGATCATCACCATTTAGAAGAAGAACCCACACTGAATGTTATGTTGGAAGTCCAGAGGATATCAGCACATTCTGCTCCCCTCCCGAGAGTTTGCCTGCCTGAGCTTGGTGTCAAAAGTTTAGCTGTCTGTGTTCAAGGCTGGCTCATTGAGAAGGCCTCTTGTGAAGAAAGAGATGGAAGATGCCTTGACTTAAGGGTCCCCATTCCTTTCCTTCAGAATTGCTTTTAAGCTGAGTCTCTTCCCCTTGTCCTCACCTGAGCTACCTTGCAATTGTGCCACAGTCATGCCCATCCCCAGCTGCGGACACTGCTGATCCAAACTCTGATCTTGGTATGTTGGCTTGACTCCATTACTTGATCCTTCTGCTTTGTCTCTGTGATCTTGTCTCGTGATGTGACCTCTCAGCCTAAGCCGAGTACTGTCACCACACCTTCTGTGGTTACCTCATTCAGGTACTGTGGGACTTGACCCATGCTGTCATGGCCCCTCTGTCTGCCAGCTGCTTCATCATGCTTGGTTTCCCACTGCCCTTTCCTTATGGCATGGTTGGACCTTGCTGCTCCCTGGCAGGGAGATTTATGGCAGCAGGCATATTTTTTTAGCAGTAGCCTGCGTGTCATACCGTGCAATGCCTGCCTGAAGACAGAAGAGGCATTTGAGAGGTGAAAAGGGCTCTTGCGCAGGATAAGGAATAGTCATGCTAAGACCTTGTCTATACTCGACAATTTTTCCCTTTGTAATTGTGCCAGAAGTAAAGTTCTATCTTCCCCTATCACCCACCCACCGAGATATACTCTCAACAGAGTGTAATGTTACTATTTGTCTTACTGTGAAAGGCTGAGGGGTGTGTTCTGGACCGCATGAAATACATGGCACCTATAATTTTCTAACATGGCAAAAAAAAATCATACACCCTCTCACCATTCTGCTTAAAAAAAGTGAAATTTTAAATATGCTTTAGACTCCAATTTTTACTTTTGATGTGTTTTGGCTGGTATTTGAGTTACCCAAGCAGTGTTTTTGTGCTCCTGACCAGTAAAGTCAAATCCAGGCACGTGAGAAAGTTTGTCCTATAATACTGTGCAAAGATGCTTAGAGGTACATATACAACTTCTTTTTTTTGCCTCTCCAAGTGGTTTTCAGTCACACTTTACACTGCATGAGTACAACCACCGAACATGCAGGTGATAAAATCACGCTGGAGCCAATGTGTTGGGGGGGCAAGTGTGGATTACATACCTGATGATAAGTAAATAGTTGTGGGTTTACATCAGCCCGCAAGGCTATTTTCTGCCTATTTTCACCACTTCTATATGACCTTGACTACTACATTTTAGGATTGACCTTTTTTCCTTTTAGAGGTTTGTAGGCTTCTCCTATAGCTTTCTCTTTAAATTCTTTTTACCACTACATGTTCTTTTCCACATTAAAAAACTTGTTTCTGGTAATACCTTCTTAAATCTGAGAAGGGCTCTAGCACATGCTATGTATGGCTTACTTTTAAAAGTCTAGATGGCTGTTTTCAAAAACAGTTTAGCTGCCCAGGGCTCAGTCTGTGTCAGACTTTATTTGGAAAAGATGTATTAGTGATCCATCAACAGTTACTGGATTACATTTATATACAAAATTATTCACAAAGAAAGAGTTTTGCTGTAGCAACTTCCCAGCAATATCCAGAATTCACACAGGCCACATCATCACAGTAACAAAGTACTGCAAGCAAACCAGCTCCACAGCGGAAATTTTGCTGTGAGACATTCACTCTACATTATGCATTCTTTATATGTTCTGCATGCAGAGCCGGTGTCAACCAGGGGGAAATAAAAACATTTGAGGCAAAAGCAGAAAGGTAGGGACTGCAGTGTGTGGAAAGAAAGAGACATCTTCCTCTGCTTTATTTGTTCTGTAAACAGTCTAATTTTGGCAAGATATTACAAGACTACCCAGCAAGCTCACTTATGTGTTGCAACCCTTCCCCATCTGCCAAGAGGCTTCTGCCTCTGGGACTGTATGACACTAGGGCATTGGCATACTGTGTGTTTTTATGTCTGTCTGGAGGGTTTCTCACCACCACTGCAACTCACTACTCTCATAACTATTCTAATAGCCTGCCTTCGTGGTAGAGTTAACCCAATTGCAAACACAGTGAAAATATGGTATCAGACCACTGAGATTAAGAGTATGTTAGGTCTGGAGGTCTTCATCCTTGAGATGCTGTAGTCCAGACCACTGTGACTATGTCCATAGAAACACTGTCCCAGCACATATGTGTTGAAAAGGACTGCTCAATGGACTTGTTCACAAGGTACTCTCTCATCTGCCCAGAGATGCTGTCTATGGCAGTGACATGAAAACAATGCTTTACGTAAGTAACTTCCAAGCAGTTACTCATTATTAATGCAGACAGTTCTGACAGCAAAAGCAAACAGCATTTGGCAGCAACAACTTAATAAGAATGTAATTAAGGAGTTCAGTCTGCCAACCAGCAAGTGCTTTGTAGTTCAGTGAGCTAACTTCCCTGCCTCTTTGCCTCTTTTTTTGGCTGCTAATCATAAAAATGCCATTGTAAGTATATTTTCCCTCTTGATGTGTTTTACTGGTACCATACCACAGCAGAGGATTGATGTCAGTTCCTGGCAATCTGTATTCTCTGGTGGTGTCTCTGAGGTGGAACAGAAATAAAATGAAAAATGCACAGCACAGGAGAAATACAGCAAAGCAGTACAAACCTGGTAATACAGGGGTTGGAACAGGAGGACTAGCGGTATCAACGTTTATAGTTTCTCTGCATAGTCATTGAATGTATTCACAAACACACGCCGTTATTTGTGTAGGTGCTTTGCAGGGTATTAACCTTTGACAAAGAATAGCTGATAAGAATGATTCCTGATGAAAACTGTTTATATTTGCTTTACTCATGCTTATTCAGTGTCACAGAAATGAAATGTGTTTAAGATTAAGGGAATAAACTAATTTTTAAAACCCCATGGCTCTATCTTGACCTAGACAAAGTAAAACATTTTTATCAAATGGCTGGAACAAATTGATATATTAGTTGCCTTGGAAAGGTTAATCTGCAAAATTGGCATGTGGCACTGATTCTTGGCATGCCATATACCATCCTATGTGGCTATACAGAGAGAAAATATAATTTAGTGGTCTGGTCTTGGTCCAAATTTATCTGACTTTCAATCAACAAGTGAGCATGCATCTACTATTTCACTATAGGGGATTTGCACAGAAGTATATCAGTTCTCGTTAAAAAATAAAAAACAAAAGAAGAACAATTAAAAGGCCTTGTGTTTGAAGAATGAGCAGCACTTTCTAGAGACCTTTTTCTGGCTTTATTTTATAATGCTAGAAATCAGTAACAGAAATCTTGACCCTTCCTTATACTTTTGATGAAAGTTTTATTCAGAATTTAGTTAAAAGAGCAGAAGTGTTGAGTGATTTATACAGATAGTATTTCTTGTGAATAGTTTAATTAATGTAAACTATCTCTAATAAAACCCCAACAAATTTCACAACTGAGGTGTTTTAAACAGTCTGAATAATGATCTCATTTGCTTTACCTGATCAGCCTGATTTCCTTGATATGTCTTATCACAGCCCTGCCATTTCTCTCCATTTTCATTAAAACCTATGGGGGCATCAGAATTGTGAACTTCTAGTTTCCATGATTTTTGTTCTATATATGTTTTTATGTCTACATATTGAACAGTCAGATTAATAAATGGTGATTTATTACAGTTTAGATGACCAATGACTATCTAGTACAGAGAAGGTATCTATTTTCTTCTGGAGTATCCTGCCTATCCTACTACTTTAGATGCTTTAAATGGAACTAGTTTATTTTTGCACTTCTTTCAAGAATTCCTTATGGGCAACTGCATTCTAGCAATGCTAGTTAGAAGTGACTACTACCAGTACCTTTGACACTTTTACACATCTTCTCTGACTTTTTTTCCTGTTGCTGAGACGGTAAGATTCATATTGTTAAACTCCCCCCCACTTTCAAAAATTGTTTTGGCTCTAGCTCTTCCTTCATTGAATTTCCCATCTTTGTAATTAGTGTAGTTTGAAGAATTTTCCGTTACTAACCCAGTTCCAACCCCACCAAAGGGCAGAGCGATTCTGTAGGAAAGAAGTGCTATCTATACTAATAAGCATTAGTGACACTCAGGAAAACTGGGTGTTCTGAGGAAACTCTGCATGTTGCCAGTTCTTTCTGCCATTCAGCACTAATGAAAGAGTTGATGACCTTGCTGCAGCTAACAGATGCTGCAGGAAAGGTTGCAAGGCTATTAAATTAGGAACAGAAATATAGTACATTAAGACTAATTGAGCATGCTGGTTCCTGTTGCGACTGTGATGTTGCTGGTTTGGTAACAACACCTCTGCTGAGAGTTTCTGAAGCCTTCCAGAGTTCTGACATAGGAGCAGATGAAAATTTCAGAATAGCAGCAATTTCCAAAGTAATGTTAATGGCAGCACTGACAGTTCTGGTGACAATGAAACAGGGAAGAACAGTCTGCTAAAGGCTACCAGAATCTCGGGTCTGCTCTGCTATGGAGAATGCTGGATTGCTGTCAGAGTAGTGTGACAAAGTGGGTTGGAAGGAACCTTTAGGCTTCACCTACGCACTTGCCCTACCTTACGTTTCTGGGAATTATTTGCTGAGCACCTAATGGGGACTCTGAGCTCTATATGGAATTGCTGCACTAGTCCCATTCCTTCAAGGAAAGGGACTAGTGCAGGGAAGGGAAAAATTATGTCTCCAGCACACTTGATTCTTCAAAACACTTTTTATTTCTACACCAAATTACATCACGAAAGACAATGTTTCCCTTGAACCAACTGCTTTCCATAAAGATTGCTTTTTGGGGAGGAAGGGTTGATTCAGAAACTTCAGGAATGGCAGGTGATTCCATCAGCAGAAAATCAGTTGCACTAGGACAGCACAGCCGAGCTTGCAGCATCTTGTGGTATTACACTTTTGTAAAGAAGAAGCAAAAATAAGTAACCCTACAAGTCTCTAGTGGCAAGAATTTCAGAGACAAGGAATTGTTCTTTCAAAGCTATTTGAGTTTTGCTGCAGAGAAAGAATTGAAAACTGGGTCGTCTCTCCATACTCTGTTTTATGGGCAAATTAGGAATACCCACTCGCTAAGAAGTTCTCAGTTACTCAGGGGCCTGGCAAGTGAATCACAGAGATCACCAGGACCATGGCAAAAAAATGACGCAGTGCACCAGGACTCTTGTCTGCCCTCTGCCCTCCCCTGAGCCCTCTCTCACAGACATCTAGAACACAGACAGCTGTTGCATATATATTGCAGCTTGGCAATTATTTCTTATTTACTGACTTGGTCTAGTCATTACAGACTGGAGAACAAGTGCCTACCCTGGCACTTGGGTAGGTCTTTTCAGAAGTGGTTGTCACACAGCAATTATTTTGATATTACAAGTTCTCTACAAGAGGCATTAGCTCTTTCTTCAAAAAGTGAACGAAGGTTATTTTTAACAATGTTTACCACCACAGGGAAGCTTCTATCTCATTTACAGGTTGCAGCTCTGTATTTCTCAAAAATTTTCAAACTATAGCATCAGTGAAGTGGACAAGGTCAGTCAAAAATGATGGAGAAGGTAACATTAAAATATTCAATAGCCCCATCCTTTTACAAGTTGTCCATCATCTCTTCTCCAGCATGAGGCATTTCCCTCAGATGTCTCTCCTTTCCAGCCATTACTGGCAGAAAATGTGGTATGTGTGTCAACATGCCTTGTGGCAGGCTCTGTAATTTACCAGAATTTAAGATACTGCCTTCACAACAACAGAGAAGGGGATATTTGTCAAGGAAAATGGTTCTTGTGCTGCAGAACATACACGTTGTTCATTTGCTGTTTTGTCTCTTTTCAACTCCATTATGAAACTGCACCACTAAAAGCTGAAACCAAGGTAGATTAACTTCTCTGGAATTTATGTATGTCTACTTGATACTGTGAACTCAGTGAATCCTTGAGGACATTTAACTTTGTTTTCTATCATTTCATGCTAATGTTTTTAGTTTTTTTTTTATTTATGGAAGAATTAGACAAAAATTCAGAACTTCAAAAATACTTTAGAAAATTTCCAAGGTTTCTTCAGAGGTACTCACAGGAGCTGTTGTTAGGTTTCTCATGGCGTGCTTTTCTGTATAGGTGAGGTTCCTTGATTCAGATAAAGCCCCAGCTGTGTTTTCTGCTTTTCTATCTTGGTAAATCATCCGAGGTTACACTGAGAGTAACCACATGAAATCTGTACTGGGAAATTGAATCATGCTTGGGATTTTGACCTAAGGAAAACAAGGACACTTGAGACAATGAATTCTCATGAGGCTTAATGATAGTAATTCCTAAATAAGATCCTTTTGATTACTGAAATATTTGGTTTCCCAAAAATGTAATTATTATTTACTTTTAGTTTTTTTTTTTTTTCAGGGAAAAAGGTGAGATTTGCTGATGTTCATTATTTTGAAAACTTTGAATTGAAAATTTTAAAAACTGGCTTTGTTCAAAATTTACAGAGTTGTTTTAGTCAGCAGAAAGTATGTATGATGAATAGAGCACTGATTTTTAATGCTTCTTAGAATATTGTCTTCCCTGCTTCTATTCTCCTAATATGAGTGTGATGGCAAGCAACGCTGACCCTTTGTGTAGTCCATTAGTTAAACTGGAAGATTATCTTGCATTTATAAATAAATGGTTGAAGAGCATGTTGACCAAGTATAAGCTTGAAAAAATCATAGCATCTAATTTTTCACATGGTAGGTGATAAGAAAAGAAATATATATTGAAGCATAGACTTGCTGCTTAGTCATTATTTTCCACTTTCCACCTTGACATTATTTGATTTGTCATCAGTTGCTCAGCATATTTGGCTGTGCTGAATCAGAAAGGAAACAGAAAATAATTAATTCCACTTGCTGATGCATCTTTCCTATTCTGTTCATTTTTCCGGGCAGTGTTCAATCCACTGCCTACAAAGCAATTTTATTCTGAGGCTTTGCAGATAATGATGAAGAAAGTTTAAATATGTATTTTAAACTGTAGTAAAGTGTGACTCATTACTCAAATTGAAGCAGAAGTTTGGAAATCAGATATGTAAGCATTTAAATCCAGTACTGTTGAGACCAAAATTAATGGATTTGCTATAAAACATAAGAGGGCAAAAAAGCCATATATTGAACATAAAGGTCAACAATACACTCTGATCCCAAAACTCATACAAAAAGAACAAGAAGCACACAAATTTGGACTTCGAAATGCTGTCTCCACCAAAGAAACTGAAACTCTGCAAGTTCTACTTAGAATTTGAGAATTTTTATTTTATTCATTCGTCATCTTAATAATGCACAGCAGCTCTCCAGAAGTGTCCCAGAAGTTAAACAAGAACTTTGTAGAATTTGTAACAGAAAGAGTGGATCACAGTTTGGATTTCATTTCCAAGCTGAGAACACATTGTGGAGACAAGAAGTTCAGCCTAGAAAAAGTTCTCATATGGCAGAAAAGTGATTTATTTATTTTTTAATGTGACAGACAAAACTGATGACAGGCACAGTGAGTAACCTCTAAAGCTTTTCAACACGGAGAACAATGCCTGAAGAATTATGCAGTTTCTCACAGAGACTATCTATTCTGCTTTTAAAAGATTTTTCTGATAAGTTGAGCTTTTATCCAGTAAGACTTATATATGATTTCATGTCTATCCAAAACTAAGTAGGAAAACATAAAGTTGTATTAGTTTTACTGTGATTCTTAACTGAAATAGTGGAGTTCATCTCCACGGTCCCCTTGTCTCCCCTAAAGCTTCTTATTTTCATGAATATTTCACATGCCTACAAAATATGAAAAAGGACTAATGTTCATGTCTAAAAGTTATGTTTCAATCTCTATTTTTCTAATGGTTCTATACCAATTCTCCTGATGTAAAGACAAGCAGGATATAGGAGACATTACTTGCCATTTGCTGGACCACATTATGGGGATCTGTAGCTGCATCTAAATTACACTTTGCTTTGATACACAGCTAAAGCCATGCAGTGAATTCCTCTAATTATCTCTAGCTGTGCATTGGCTGCCGTGACTTGTAGAGCAGTTGGATGTGTAAAAACCCAGTATTCTTTCGATTAGTATGAAACAAGGATCTATGCTCCTGCTGTGAATCAAGTGCACTCCAACCCCTAAGAGACCTAAGAGTCTAAATCAATCATGGTACTTTGGACAACTTCAGTCCACTGCCAGAGGGGTTGATAAAGGTGAAAGTCCTGTATCATCTTGTACAGCTATATCAGACAAACATTGACTGCTTCCCTGCTTCACACCTAAGTACTTGCTAAAGTTGATGTTGTCTCTGATTCTTCATTTCCTATGAAATATTTTAATCTCATGTCACTTTCATGTCTTACATGCCCCTTTGTTTTCCTATTTTTTTTAAATTTTTTAAAAAACTAATATAAGCAAAATGGCTCAGAAAGCACTCAAACCCCATGGGATTTCCCAGTGTAGCAGTTGCTTTGCTAAATCAGTGCAATACCTTCATATATTGACAGCTTGTTCAGACATATAGCATTCCAGTTATCTAGGACAACAATCCTGGGGATGGAAGAAGATAATTTCATAGCTTTTTTAAGAATCTACTTTCAGTAGTCTGATTTAGAGGGAGTGCAGTAATTTAGGATTTACTTAGTGCATTAATGCTGAGCCAAATCAATGTGACATATTTATTCCCTTTAATCACGTCAGTGTTATCTTGACAATTAACCTTTGATGATTCAAAAGCTTTTGAAATGACTAGTGGCACTATAATTCTATATTTAGATCTAATTAAAGCTTTTGTTCTGAACATGATTTTCCCTTTAATGCCAATTGCATTACTATATGTGTTACAAATGCAATCATGTAATTGAATGTGTTTGAAGTAGTAGCTTAAAAAGAACAAATGGACAATCTGAGTGGGAAAACACTTCAGGAAAAAATGAAATGGTAATTAGTTGGCTAGCACAGCATTTTTATATTATTTTATGAAAAGCAGCATGTTGACACATTTTTGTATTTATTTCATCATGTCACCTCTGACTTTTGCTATTTATATACCTTTGCTCCTTGAACTAATCTAAATCTAGGTCTTAATCTCTTTGTTTTTTCAAAAGAAGATTTTAAAATGAATATTACTGCCACTCTTGTAGTGCAAGTGATTGCTGGGCATGAGCTACATTTAACTGAAAGCAATGGAATGCTCTCTCTGGAGGCAGTATTTTCAAGATATGCAGAAGTATTAGCTATTATTCCAAATTGTTACCACTCTTAATTGGTTCCTGTGTTCCAATCTTATAAATTCTCCTTTTTATTTATTTTTAATGAGAAAAATTCAATTCAATGACTACAGTGAACAATATGGTTCATTTACATATTGTATGTATTTATAAACATGTAAAACCCACAAAAATACCTACATACACACACACCTCCCCCTCCACCCCTATCCCCCATAAAATACACCGTGAGCAAATGAATGCTTTATCTGATAGCTATAAATTAACTGTGGCAAAAATAATTTTGCAATGTGTGTTTGGTAGCAAGTATCAGCACATAGATTTCATTTAACAGAGCTAGGAGAACAAGCAAAGTAATGGAGAAGTCATCAATTTAATTTTTTCTCTCTCTCAGGTCCTGGTCAGGATGACCTTTCTGTTGTGGTGGGGTGTGGGAGAAGAAGGGACAGAGGAGGTGGAGTGGCTTCATTTGAGTGCTTTCCCCTACCGTAGGTAATGGCACCTGAGTCAAAAGGTCAGACAAGTGAGAGGGAAAACAAGGCAGTGGGGTGGTGTAATTTCACTTCAATGGGCAAGGGACTGAGTCAGTTATCATAAAGATGAGAATGTCATTTCTTACTTCTTTATAGGTAGTGTATGACATTCCCATATTGATGCCATCCCATTTGCCTTTCTGTGTCTTCTGTACAGATTTGGTACTTGCAGATAAAGAATTGCTGCCTGGGAATGATACACCAAAGGGGAACTAAGTAATTCCCATGGTTTTGAGTGAGGGTTCACTGGGCTTTGTAAGACCTGCTATGCAACTGGAAGGGGCAAGTGTTCCTGGCATTGCTGGGAAGGCTGCTCAGCTGTGTTTCTAAGCAGACTGCAATGAGTTTGTTTCATTGACAACTCTCTATTTCCAAGGGAGGCGGAGATTTTTTAAAGCAGAGGAATTGCAAAAGCAAGAAGTACAGGTGCCTCTCAGATGGCCAGCAATGGTGTGTTTGGCAGTGAGAACTGTCAAACAAACTAGCAAGAAATAAACCTCTCCCTGGTGTCTCACGGTGAAATATCTCTTTGCTTCAGGAGTGTGGTCTTTCTGCCAGTGATGAGCAACAGCAAAAGTGCAGTGAATAGAGGGCCATGTTATACTGAACAAACTAACTTTGTAAAAAGATGAGTACACAAATACGTCATGAAGTTGAAATAATTTTCTTTCCAGAGGTTCAAGCTTTCGTAGGAAATCAACCATTCTAGACAGAGTTTTGCAACACAGTCTGACAGAAATGGAGCCACTCATCTCCCAAATTGCACATAACGGTTTGTTTCCCTGAGGTGTCAGAAATCAGCTAAGGGGACTAGATAGTTTTGCTTTGACTTGTGCTGGGATGGCTCTTCCTTCACTTTAGCTTGTAATTTCTGGAGAACATAACAGCTTCAGGATGGTTTGGAGGTGAAGAAAGCCAGGGACTTGGTCTAAAGGCAGCCTTTGTCATTCAATTCCTGATGGGACACAGGACAAGGTATTTTTATGTGATGGTAGTTCCAATTAGTTCTTCAAAGGCATAGGTGTCACAGTCATCTCGTTCGGGATGAAAACTGTGTCTGGTAAGACCATCTGTCAGTGAACATATGAAAAGCAAGTGCTACTGTGCATGACAGAACTGAAATAGCCCAGCTTCCTTTGTCTCTTCATCTGCTTCCTCACCCCTACTAGAGGAACTTCTAGTGTCTAATGAAGAGTAAAACCACCCCTTCATGGGAACACCAAATACACAACGTGACTCCACAAGCTTCATTTCCTTGTACTACCACAGTACAAGCTGGCTCTTTCCTAGTTTAAACAGTGGATTACAAACTATTACCAAGGGCAGCAGTAGGGGAAGAAGAAACACTGCAGAAACATTAATCTTTGTTCATGTACGACAGTGGAAGTCCAGCATTGCACTGGTCTCTGAAGGGGCCTCCAGATGGGAGCTTACCTGCCTAAAGATCTTGCTGTTTATCTCATATTTCATTGGTTGTTTTTTTTTTTTTTCTAATTTGCTCCTGTTCTTGCTGAGACTGGATAACGGGGTACCAAAGCCAGTGCCCACAGGGAGCCTACAAGAAACAGAGCTCTGCCCCCCTGGCATTGGTTACAAAATTCTAACCCTCTAATGCAATAAGGGATCTCAGAGTCACCTCACAGCAATCTGTTCTGGTTTTCTATGTGCTTACAATACAAAATTTAAACACTTCAAAGATGCATTTGCAGTATTTCTCTCTCCCTGGGGAAAACTATATGTATAGTGAAGCCATAAGCAGATCTAAATGTGAAAACAAACAAAATTTGTAATTTAACATTTCTCAGCATCACTCAGGAAGGAAATGCATGAATGAATCAGTGTTCTGAAAGTATTAATTTTGTCTTCCATTTGATTCATTTCACATAGTTAAGTATTGTTTAAATTCCTGTGTTTCACTGGAGCTGTAATTCTAACATGATTTTTGTATAATATCATGTTTTTAAGACTTTGCATAGTATCTACTGCTAGACGAGGTTCCGAAGGGAGAAGGAAAGAAAAGAGATCATTTTCTACAAGACCAGAAACAGAAGGTTTGTGATTGTGGTTATGAAATTTATTCTTTCACTTCACTAAGCATCTCCAGTGTTAGTGCTTTGGTATTCTGCTGTACATGGTTGTATTTTATTACAACAGATACTTTTGCACTCCTTAATTATCACAAATTCACTGTTCATGCTGTTATCCTAACTAAAATTGTTTTATGAAAAATGGGAAGAAATCTGTATTATTTCATTCACAAACATGAGTCTAAACCTTTCTTTCTGGGAAGCCCAAGGGTTGGCATGAGTCCATTTCCTATCCAGTCCCTTTTGCCAGCTGAGAGAATGCAGATCTGAGTGGCTGGACAGGAGGCAGAAATTTTGTGTAAGACTTGGACTGGAATTTGCATATTATGTATAAAAATACAGAGTGGGTGAGAAACAGCACATGCTCTTAAACCAGAAGGTGCCAACGAGGATGGGGAATGGAAGCCCTGTACCAGGTATTCTGGGCTCGCAGCCCAGAAAGCCAAACTTCTCCTGGGCTGTATCGAAAGCAGCATGGCCAGCAGGTCAAGGGAGGGAATTCTGCCTCTCTGCTCTATTCTGTGAGATCCCACCTTGAAGTGGGAAGGATGTGGGCCTGTTGGAGAAAATCCAGAGGAGGGCCATGAAGATGGGCAGGAGGGTTGGAACTAGTTGATCAGTAGGGTCCCTTCCAACCCAAACTATTCTGTCATTCTATGCTTCAATCTATGATTGTATTGCCAAGATACTGTTCAGCCTTCAGCATTAGCCACCAAAGTCTGCCTGATATATATAGTGATTCACACTGCGCTGAAGTTCTTTAAGTATATCTCATGCAAATCTATTGCATAAGAAGTGCCAGAGTGAATTCTGGCTAAATTTTTAGTTTTCTCCTAATGAAAATTTTTAATTTATTGACTTTTTCAAGTGAATCAGGGAAAAACTTAAATCTGGCCTGAGTATTTAAAGTTGATTTTAATGTATTTTATTCTAAGGAACTTGCACAGCATCCTCAAAACTGTGAAAAGTACTCAGCAACATATCATCAAAATCTGTTTTCAACTTAGCTCTTGAATGCATTTTCAAAATCCCTACCTGAGTCAGTAAGTTGCAATCACCCAGAATACGCATGAATGATTGATGTTGGCATCTGAAATGGTCTTATTATAATAACAGAGATTAAAGCAACTGTATCGTTTCTGCCTTGAATGGCTCTTAGGGTAATAACACAAAGTAATAAACTGTCTAACGCAAATAATGAGAACAGTTAAGTTTTCATGGTTAAACAGCATGCTTTGTGAGGAGCAAGATTTATAAAAAGCTTGTTTGGCAAGATATAGCATCATCAACCCATATGATGACCTATGTAATCACGATTTTTACTTTCAGCTCACAGTACACAGCGCTGCATTTTGCATAATTAAGGTAGCATAGGCTGCTATGTAATGCTCCTCAGCTGGCATACGTACTAGTTACAGAAAGGCTTGCTATAGTAAGAGCCCCAATGTTTGATATTTCCATAAATATAAAAAAGAAAGTGCTTCAATTCTTTGAGAATAAATGGTTCCGGTCAAGTCAGTGGAACTGTACTCCACTGATCTCAGCTCAGCATAGCCCATCATATTGGTACTCCCGATAAACATCACTAAAGTAGCAATTATGTTTTCGTGAAAAGTATGACAGTCTTTTTAGCAAGTGAATAAAACATTTTCAAAGGTAGTTTGTTTTTCTTTTTCTTGGTTTACTAGAACAATGGATTTATTTCTTGATAGTTTTCTAAGTCTATTTTACAGTTAGGGAAAAACAGTCCTAGAATTTATCATGATTGTGTCTGTTCATTTATAGTTACTCAAATGCTCAGAGTAAATCTGGAAATACAGAAGCACCTATTCTATATCAGGTTAATTCCACTTGTTTCCCTTGTTGTCTTTTTCCTTAGGTGCTAGAGCAACATCTTATTGGGCTTATATTTACAATCCACTGCAATTTAATAATTTTCCCCATCTCTTCATGATCCTTCCACATACGACAGAAAGAGCTGCTTTTCATGATGAGGCTCTTCAATAACAAAACGTCAGTAACCATAACAACATTCTGGTGACCTAGTCAAAAGGGTATTTTAGAAACAACAGCAACCTCACAAGAGAAAATGCTGGCATTGCAGCCAAAAAACGTTGGGATATTGTGGGCCTAAGGAAGTTGGTGATGTTTGAATTAGATTGTGATTTTCTTGCTGTTTCAGCCAGTTTTATGTGTGGCAATTTATATTCTTCAGCATGGCTAAAACACTGAATGTTTTCAGTTTTTCCATTTTGCTAGCTGTGCCAAAATCTTCAGGCTGTTCCCAGACATTTTAGAGAGGAAGAACTATTAAAAGTTTTAATAATACTACTCAAACAATTCATAGAACAAAGAGATATTTACATAACCAAGAGTTGCTGAAAGATGTTGCAACTTGGTTCTGCAGAACCAAATGGAAAGCTTACAATGTAATCCCACTAACAGAACACTTCCAACCAAGAGTATTTAATGCATCAGAGCTTCCTAGAAACACAGCACCTTAATTACCATTTGTTTGTTCAGAGAATGAGTGGAAACAGTATTGATCCAAACTACAATGGCACATCTCTGGGCAGCCTTCTTTTCTGGGTTTTCTAGCTTCACTTCCAGTTCTACCAATCTGTCATGACTGGAAAATATAAAAAGTGTATATAAACCAGAGTGGTCTAATTATGGCAGAACGGGGAGTATTAACAGTAGATAATTGGGGTTCTTTTTATTACTGCTTTTGTAAACTCTATCAGTGTTTCAGCTTTCTATTATTTTTGTTTGAATCACTTTCATTTGAAATTACTTTTATTGCTTCTTCTCCACTTCTAGCATCTCTGGCCAATACGCTGTGCAATTACTAAAGGGTCACTGAGAAACAGGCCACTTTTGTGGTAGCTGTCTCAAACCCTGTCTTTAATTTGATTTTCTGCAAAAGACAGAACTTCTGAAAAGAGAGGCAGGGGTTTTCAAGTGTTCCTAAGGGATTTGCCTGCTGAATATTCTGGAATAATGTATAAATTTGGCATTTAGCTTCTGTAACATTTGCAGGCCACTCTTAACATCACTTAGTGGTAAAGAGCAGATGCTGCAGGAGTCACACCTGTTCTACTCTATTAGATATCATACTTTCAAATATTGACTACATATAATTAAGTATTTATCCTGGTTCAGAAGTGTGTGGAAAAATCATGACCTGCTTCATGATAGAGTACAAAAAGACATTACACAGAACCGTTTCATCATTCATCTGAAAGGCAATGGAAAGTTGTATTTCAATATAATGGTTTTTAAAACAGGATGACAGAATAGATTTTGTCACAGCAGTATGATAAAGGGCTGTCAAATTCATGCTGCTGACACTTTATAAATATTAGTATGTCTGCCTTTTTGTTTACTGAAAAGTCATCTTTGAGATAAATGACAGGTATATGTTATTAAACTAATTTTTTACAGGTTTGCATTGCCAAAAATACATGGCTAGCTGAAAGCTGCAGAACTCAGTTGTGCTATTGTACAAGAGAATGTAATGTCATTAATTCTAGGCCCTTTGTAAACGGGTTTTCTTTAAAAGAAGACATGTATCTCAAAAGGGGCACTTCTTTGACCAATTTTTGTTAAGAACTGATTTTTTTAGTTATGACTAGAAATATTTTTGGGTTTATTTCTCATATCTCAGGTTTCTGTTTCCCTTTTCATTCACAATTTTAGCTTGTTTCCAGTTGTTATGTTAATATTTGAAGTATTTCTATTCATTGTTTTCAATGAAAGCAATTTATTTTCAATTTATTTTATTTCATTTTTAAAATGCAGAAAAGTTGGTGTCCAGTTCTAGGACAGTAGCTGAAGAAAATTTTGACAAAATATTGTGCATTTTCTTAAGTTAAAAGCAGATTTTTTTATCATTTATCCATATTGTCTCCAATGTTTTACTCCAAATCTTGTGTTTCTCTGGTATGTAGAGCACTTGCATGTTTGTATTCCCTCTCCAACACTTTTCAGACCTGACAGAGTTGTGTTTCCATCACTTGCCTTGCATAGTAACTGGAAGCTTTCCCTATCCTCATCTAGTATTCCTGTGTACAAGATTTTTCATAGAAACACAGAATCACCAAATATTTTAGTTTATAAAGGACCTCTGGAAGTCATGGAGTCTTCTCAGCTTCTGTGCAGAGCTGCTCCCCAGACAGCCAGCCCCCAGCCTGCAATAGTGCAGGGGCTTGTTCTGCCCCATGTGCGAGACCTTGCATTTGGTTCTGTTGTACTTCACAAGATTCCAGTCAGCCCATTCCTTTATCCCATCCTGTAGGTAGGTGAAGGATGGTTTTCCATGCAATCTGCGGTCTACGAGAGGATGAAAGAGATCTTTGGCTATTTGTTGCTTAGCTACAGACAATTTGAAAGTTATCTTGCAGACATTAACAAAAGTTAGGGATAGATTTAGCACACATAGTTTTACCTAGGTTTGAAGAGTAACTTACTGCTTATGTGCACTGTACAGAGTTTGGGGAGATCTAGATGCCTCTAGTGATTCCTCCTATCTTCCCATTCAAAACCATGCATATTGTCTTCTGAAAATATCTCTTTTGATCTCTCCCTCTCTCCACTTAATGCAGAGAGAAGCTCAATAAGAAGGCTCACCACTATTTAGTGTTTGGTAGCCTTGGATCTTATCAATCTGGGTCATGCTGGACTTCTAGTAAACTTGTTCCATCTGTGGTCAATAAATAGATATTACGTGCTGAGTACTAGACTCTGTCACTGATCCCACCTCCACCTGCACAGGTGTTTTAAGCTTCCTTCCTCTTTTCCAACTCCCAGCAAGAACAAAGATGGGGATGAATGCATTGAGAAGACTGTAGCTAGCTACTGAGGGAGAGACCAGTCCTATATAGTGGGTCATTCCTTCTGCTGTATCTGCTTTCACTTCTGCCAACTTGCTTTGATGTCAGTTTTCCAAATAAAATTTGATGCTGCTGAAATCATTATTTCTACTATCTTCTTTCTCTGGGGCAATGATATACATGCACTGATACACTGTCCTGCTGGAGTGGGAAAATAGATGACACAGAGAGCTGTGTGATAAGTGAATCCTAAAGAATGAAGGAAAAAGGGTAGGAAATACTGCAGGACCATTCCAGACCAATGTACTGTGCTGGGCATTTCTAGATGGAAACGAGAGCTCATGCCTTATGGTTACACATTTTGCTGTACTCTGGTTTAATGTGTGACAGAGAACACCCCCGCAGGGGACATCCTATACAAGGAGCCAGGCACAACTGCTGTCACATACACTTCAGTGCCTGCTGGGCTGCACTACTCGGTGATGTAGGCTGCAGCCCTGCGGATATGTTAAAAAAAAATACAATTTTGCTGTAACACTTCTAAATTAGAGTTGTTTATGACCTCCTTCATATTTATGTGCCTGTATACTACTGATTTCTATTTCTACCCAGCTTGCTTTTTCACTGCTAAAACTATATACTAGTCTAACAGTGTATAAATAATACATTGCATATGGCAGGACTGACTTTTCCTTCCAACACTCTGTCACTGTGGGGAAGCAATAGAACGTGCATTTCCATTTTCCTACCTCTAGATTTCATTATAACCATTTCCAGCACCACCCCCAAGAAAACCTCAAAGCCTTTCATCTTTGCTATTTTAATTTATATGTTCTCAGTTATATTTTAAGTTATATGTTCTCTCATTATTACCCAATGGATTAGAAAGAGTATATGAACAATCTTTCTCGTGAATCTACATGTAGTGAGAATGAAGGAGCAGTGTGTTCAGGTCTCATATTGGATGAAGTGATCAATATGTGCCTAGTTATGATACATAACTAATGGTATCTTAAACACCATCTGTTTGATATATTTAAGGCTGGTTGATAAGAATGAATTAAATTCCATTTTGCATAACTTACATGTAGGTAAACTTCTCTGGATTTCTTTCAGCCACAACATGGGATTTCCTGCTTCACCCCAAGGTCTTTTTCTACTTAGTAGCTGGTGCAACAGAGTGACCAAGTTAAACTTTATGTTTTAATTTTCAGTAAGTCCTTGTGCTTTGAGCTGCTAGCCCAAGGATTTTTTTCATGCCTGTTTACATTGTGCTGAAGAAAATGCTGATAGAACATCTGACACATCCATTTATGTTTCATTCTGAATGAAATCACTCCAAGCTATTTTAGAATGCAACTTATAGGACTTCTACTATTTATAAAGGCATGTAGGAATGGGACTTTATAAAGCTCTGGCTCAGATTCTGAAAACAAATTAGACTGCAGACTTCTTTTAGAGCAGATAATTCTTGCTGCTCACTTCTTCATTGCTGCAAACAGACAAACCCAAGATTAATGCCTTGGCAGCTAATGGAGATCATGGGCAAAGTTGTGAGTTTCATTTGGCATTTGCTCTAAACTCCTCATTGCAGCTATACTCAGGTACCCTCTTGCAAGGTAAAAGCCAATTACCCACATTTTATTAAATTGTTCTTTCAGAGAAGGCTTATTGATCTTGACAATATGATGTGTAATGGTAACTTCTAAATGAAGCCAAGCTAACAGCAGGACACTGCTCTCTTAAGGATTGGTGAGACCATGATGCCCACATTAAGAGTAGAACAGACCTTTCTAGATTTAGCTTTTTCCCTGTTTAATACGTTCTTTGAGCCCTGTGGTGAAAATTCATTTATAGACTTCAATATATTTATCAGAGACATAAAATTTTTCTATTGTTTATAATAGATGATCTAGAAGAAATGGTATATTAATTGGGCTACTGCCACAGTAATGTGATTCAGTATATATGTTTTATTCCCTTTTAAAAATGTGTGGATCATTAATACTCATGCTTTTTGCAACAGAGGAATGGCAAATCATCAACTGACTTAATTGGTTTAATCTTACCCTCAGTGAGTCTGCCCTAGATTCTTGTTCCTCCTGCTATTCTGTTTTAACTGTTGAAAACTTTGCTTTGTGATCAGCTTCCATATGGAGTAGTAATTCCAGGTACAGTGAGAAGCAGAAGAGCTGAATGCCATAAAGAACATAGTTGTTGAGCTGTTTCCTAGCTGGGTAGGTAGACCCTTGATTTTATTAAGCATATTCATTTTGTAAGCGCAGGGGGACTGAATTCAGAGGATAGATTCTCATAGTCGTAGCTGTGTTCAACTTGACCCATGTGTGTTTCCCCTCCAGAGTTCTTTTGTATTTTAAAAAGATGTTTGGGCATCTCCTGGGACTGCCAGGTTGTCTATTGGGGCTGCATTAGCCCCTAATGTGCTTTTGAGTATCTGTGCCTCAGAGGCACAGAATAGGAAGTAAAAGAGATGTTCTGGCATAACTCCCCCTCTTATCCCAGTGCCAGAAGAGCTGAGCTGAAAAAGAGCATGGCACAGTCCTAAAAACACTGTCTACCTAGGGGTTCCCAAAGCTGTTAGCAAAGACAGAGTTTAAAGAGCAGTAACAACAGCGGGCAACTTTTGGTCCTTTTCTCCCCAGGGCAAGCAAGGTCACTATGAAAACTCATCAAAAACAAACATAAAAGCCATGCCTGGGCTTTTTTGTCTGACACTTCGGTAGCAGGAAGGTCACACGAGCTGAGCACTGCTGCAGCACAGGGAACATAATTAAAATGTAAAATGACAGCGGGCGATATTACTGTCAGTGGAAAGTTTGTCTGACTGCTGCCTGCAAGTTGCTCTGAATCACTTCTGAAATGGTGACATCAATATGAATGTTCCCAGCAGCAAAAGTCACAGTGGAAAACGTTTAGAACTTTGCCTAATTTCTGACAGTTAATGAGACCTAGAGGGAATATTCACAGAGCAAAAAGCACCTTGTTTTGGCTTGTTTGCTTTCTAGTGCAGAATATTTATTGGTCTCTAGTCACTCCCTAATGACACTTCTGTCTTTCAATCTTCAGCCTGTATCATTCAGGATATAAATAAATAAGTAGAAAAAGACTTTGCAAGCCATTTTAAAAAACTGTTTCTTTGCATTTCCCCTGTGGGACCTCTTTGCTCTGTTTGTTAAGTATGTGGAGCTGTTTACCTTCCTGGTCTCCAGCCCAGGAGAGCCAGCGAGTGTAGTCCTGAGCCATTTTCTCCAGCTCCCATGCAGAAAAGGCCTTAAATGATACACCCTGGCATGTACACGGACTGGCATGTACATGGATTGTCATGTACACAGACTGCCAAGGCGGCACTGTGGTGCCTGGGGCAGGATGCAAGGATGATGGCTCTGCCTTGTAATTTTATTTGAAAGAAGGGCTGTGTTTATTGAAAGGGTGGTATGGAGAATCCTCCCTGTGCAGCCCATTGTGCAAACACAGACTAAGGAGGAAGATTTTGTTCTATAAATACGTTTGTTCTCTTTTGGTATCTTCCCAGGACGGACATCCTTCTCAGCCTGCCCGGGCTATGGCATGTACATACAGACACTGCCTGTGGCACCAACACACTCACACAGTTACCAAACAAACTGGGGGTGCCACAAGGTGGAATGATTTGGGTCTTGTCTGCAGGGGGAAGGAGTGGGAGGGGAGAATGAAGAGAGTTGTGAAGCTGGAGGTTACAGCAGAAGGTCAGTACTATGTGTGTGTGAAGGCACAGCAAAGGGAAAAAAACCTTTCAACGTTACCCATTTGTTTGAAATTTTAGTAGTTATCAAACTGAGTTTTATACTCCTTTTTGAGTTAGTCCTGCTATGTCTAAATTCATTCCTTACGCTATGTTGGCGTGATTCACTATTCTGCTTATTTTGCAGATGAGATACGTAGCCAATCTTAAAGAAAATAGTATGATGCTGTAGGGATACCAGGTAAATAGACCTTCACAGACAAAGCTGTAGTTTAGCAGTTCCAGTTGGCTAGAATTCTTGAATTTTTTTGTTCTTTATCTAAATGATTTAAATTAGAAAGCAGATTTTTTACCTAATGAAGAATTTCAAGGAAAGTTCTTTGCAAATTTCACTTTTGATAGATTTCGTTCAAAAGGTGATTAAAACAGTGGTGATATTTTGATTCTAAACTTAGGTTCTGGAGTTTTTATCCCAAGGTTACTCTGTACTAAACTTACTTTTCTGTTTGTAAAGCTCTGCAAAACACATGGGAGGACAGACTTGAAGTGAAATGGATGTTGTTTGGCTTTGGATTGCATTGTAAAAGCTTTTCTTATCCTGTAAAAGCTTCTCCTCCACAGAGAATAGCTTTCTATTCCTTTCAATTGACAAAAGCTTTTCAGTTGTGTTTGCTTCATAAAATCTGTAGTATAATGTGAAATCCTGCATTCCATCTTTGTGAAATTATCTAAAAAACAAGCATATTCAAGGAAGTACCTGTGTTTTAAGTTAAAGGGGTATCTCTCTTTCTGGAGCTGTTCCATATCTTGCTTTCTTTAGGGGTGCAGGGGAAGATGAACCTAATTATTTGAGTACCAGAGGCTGCAGAAAATCAGTAGGAGTTGGACTAATTCTGTAACACATAAAGGACATTCAGATCTTGTGATAGGATTAAATAGGATAAGTCTCTGACACATTTTTCCATCCCCTATTTTATCAGATTGCAAATCACCTCAGATAGTCTTACTAGAGTTTATTCATCTTTTGTTGATGCTCTTGAGGAAAGGCAGAAATTACTTACAATATAAGTAGCATAAATTAATTTTCTGAGTGTTTTTCCACTTTCAAATTAGAATATTTCTTCCTGCTTTGTGTGCAGCAGATCTACAGATTAATTAAGAAATGCATAACAAATTTGCAAAGAACTTCTTTTCCATATGGGACTGCATAGACTTCCAGGTCTCCAAACACTACATATATCACAACAGAAGAAATCTAATCATCTGGACCATCAAATCACGGAATTATTTAGGTTGAAAGAAAGCTTGGAGGGTTGTTAGTCCAGCAACTTTCTCAAAGAAGACTCAGCTATCTGATAAGACCATATTTGTTAGGACTTCACTGTCAGGTCTTGAAAACTTCTAAGGACAGAGATTTTACAGCCCCTGCTACACTTTAGGATATTTCTCCATTGGCAAATGCAGTAGAAACATCCAAGAAAGCGCACAAAAAGCTTTTTCATATAGGACAGGATTATTCCCTTTTAGTTTGTGCATGTTGCATCCTATCTGCACCTTGGTGAAAGAAAGATATTTCTGATCATGTTTACAGTTTTATTATTTTATTTCAAATAATTAATTTTATTTGCTTATCTAGATCAAACCACTTCAGGAATAGGCTGGGGAAACTGAGCAGTGTTTTCTTAATGACATTTTTTCCTCAAGTTGTATAATCTCAGGCACTATAAATAGCTTTGACTTTCATGTTTTGTTTTTATGAGCTACTGTTTTCTAAAGAGCTTGTATCTTTTCCCAGTTGCTCCAAGACAAAATATTTTTTCATTATTAAGCAGACTGGATTTTCTGTACGTTGTACATTCCTGAGTGATATATTCTGTTATGTAACTGTCATGTATGTAAAAACTTGGGGTCGTCCATGTAAAAAATCAAATCCATGTGGAGACGCCAGCTTTATGAATAGATTCTCTAGGATGTTAATGCTGTAAATATTAGAAAGTTGTACAATACTTCCAGCATCCTGGGCTGAGTGGGGAAGGGCACTGTCAACAGATTTTGGGAGGTGATTCTTCCTCTCTACCCATCATTGATGAAACATATCTGGAATTTCAGGTTCGGTTCTGGTCTCCCTAGTAAATAAAGGCCATGGACTGGAGTGTGTGCCACTAATATGATTGAAGTACTGGAGCACCTCTTGTATGAAGAGATGCTGAGAGAGTTGGGATTGTTCAGCCTGAAGAAGAGAAGGCTCAGAGAGTCCTATTCAAGTGCATGAATATTTGAGGGAGGAGGTAAAGCAGTCAAAGCCAGACTCTGCTAAGCGATGGCCAGTGGCAAGACAAGGGGGAGTGGATAAAAACTAAATACTGGAAATTACAATTAAATACAAGATTTGTATTTTTTTCAGTGGAGGTTATCAAACACTGGCACTCTGCTGCTCTGAGAGGTTCTGGAGTCTCCATCCTTGGGGATATCCAAACTCTTCCTGGTCAGTGTTCAGTGTTGCTTTACTTGACCCTGCTTTGAGTGGAGGATTGGACTAGAAGGTCTCCAGCACTGCCTTTCAGCCTTAAGAATTCTGTGATTTGGTATTCAGATTCTTTACCCATTATTATAACTTTCTATGTCTCATATTTCATAAAAGAGGCATTTGCTGTGATGGAGCTATACTCTAAACATTGCTCTATCTGTGTACGTGTAGCACACCCATGTGTGCTAAACCACATGGATCTATGGGTGTGCAAAACAAGGTAAATCACTTGAGGCGTTAGCATAGACTAAAGCCACGTGATTACTTCTTTTCATCAGAACATTTCAGAACAGATCTATCTTCAAGTGTTGTCCCAAATGATGTGAAGTTCTTCAAGTATTGACCCAAATGATTGAACTGTGTTCAATGAACATAATTCGGAGTGAGTGTGTGGAACTTCCACTGGCATTAAGAATGAAAGATCAAACCTTTGATTATCAGATTGCTACTTTTCAGTTTATGGCATTCTGTCTTGGTTTCAATCCGATAATAGATTGCTTTAAAAAAACATGACTAACTCTCAATTCTTTTTTTTTTTTTTAATTAAGAGGGGAGTGGAAAATTTAATTTCTCCCTCTAACATAACAATATTGCTTTTGCTTTCTTTTGGCAACCATAAATGAATTACAGCGAGGTTTTGAAGATGAAACTTGGTGCTTCACCTCCCTCTTGACCTAAGTAAAATTCTGAATTGTGGGAAACAGGATTGTGAAATATATCTTTATACATGCCAGTGAGTTTGCCCAAGAGAAAATTTCTATCTCTTTTTATGTAATAGGAGAACTTTTGCCTTATTTCTGGACATTCTTAGTGAAGTGTAAAAAAAAAGACAAGTTTGAGTTTCTTTCTTTAATAGCCATAGAAATACCATCATAGCTAGATGAGTAATCATGAGAACTACCATAGCCTCAGAATCATAAATCAATCATAAATTGTAACTTTTGCATTAGTTCTTGGTTTTCTCCTGACTGATCGCTTCTTGTTATAATTTAAAGTTTCTGCTCAATTTCAGTATAGCAGTTTTTGATATTTGTAGTTGGAAACATACGGCTGGGAGGTATCTGAACCGTTGCACAGACAAATCTGAATGTAACTTATTTGTAAGTACCCCATTTATATTTTAAATCCTTCTCTGACTAGTTTTTCATGGGTTATGTGGTAGGAAGTGAAAATAATTATTTACACCTTCCCAGTCCATTCTTATCTCAAAGCATCTATCAACAGAGATGGAAATGTCCTTCACACAGATCAGTCTATAAATTTTAAGGGACAGTCCTCCTCTTTTAGGAAAAGAATGCTTTGAGTACTTCCATAAAATTTTTATGAGCTCCTTCAGACTAATTAATGAGATCTTTTAGGCTGGGGCTGAATCCTCAGGGGAGCAACTGGAGCTTCGTGTCCAAGAGCTGAAATGGACACATTTTATGTGTATGAGCAGCTGGTGTACCAGGGCCTAACACTAAAACAGGGATCAAGCCAAACTCATGGTGTATATGCACCCTCTGATGGTTGTTTCAATGCACCATTTAATTTTTATTTTTTGGGGGGAGGAAGGATAATATGAGAGCTGTGGTAGTTAGTTCTTATTCTCTCTTATTATATCCTTGAAAATTGAAGTCTACTGTTTTACAAGCACAGCTTTCCTTGAAAATCAATCTAAATTACCTTTTTTTTCAAGTGTGAATTGAATGTACTGCAGCTATTGCTGATTAGCTGTATGGGGACATACTGCTGCAGAGTCATATGCCTATATGTGTTTATCTTCATTCATTCTGAAAAGAAAAGGTCAGAAAGGAGAGAATCCAGCACAGAGGAGTGGAATTGATTTGGAATGGCAACATGAAGTGTTGCGATAGGAGAAGTGCTAAAATGAGCGAAAACAGCTAAAAGGGTAGAGGCATTTGTAAAAGCACAATGTGCAAAGTGTGAAAAGAGACAAAAGATGCCATGTCTGGCTGATTCCTGTCACGATGCTTTTATGGTCACCAGTGTCGTCTGCTGGTTGTGACCCTGACACAGGATAATGTGTGCGAACTCGAACATCCCTTCTGGTGGGGCAGGCTTCTGTCTGGGTGACCTCAGCTGTTAGTTTGTCTCTGCCCACCAATATACCTGCCACATTTTTTTTTTTAATTCCTCTGGAATATTCTATATTGAGAACAGTAATATCTTTAGTAAAAATATGTTAAAATAAGGGAATTAATTTTTCCTTTATAATCATGCTCTATAAAATGAATCTACGCTACTACGTGATATAGGTGACCAAGCCACATCTGTCCCATGAGTGCTAGCTAAATTCAAGTTTCATATTAGTTTCGTGCAAAAATAAACAAATTCTCCTTGCTTGTTTTTGTAGATTAAAATACTTCAGAAATTCAGTGCCAAAAGTTACACTGAGGATAGTGATTAATAATCATAACCTGCAAGCCCACAAATCTGCAGAATATTTGCCCCTGTGTTTAAGACAAAGAAATATTTACTCTGCAAATACTGTCAGAATAGCATTCAACAGCTTATTATTATACATGCAACCAAATAGTAATGCTATAATGTTTCCAAACCCCCTTAGCTGATTAAGACCAGCAATTTCCATGCATACATTAGTACCAATTATAAAAGTCATTCTTCACTGCCATTTTCCTGAAGAGTCCACTGTTTGCTTATAGAAAGCACATATTCAGTGTCTATATCTCTGAAGTGCAGATGCAGAAGCAAGAAAACACAGGAGAAGTAAATGAAAAAGACCTTTCCAGCTCGCTGAGTGAAGGGCTAGCTCTATTTTGAATACCATTACTGCATCCAAAATTCTACTTCAGCTGTTGGGACTCACCTGAGGAGTGACGTCTTTAATGAGACCCTTCACCAGTCTTACTTGCAGTGTGTGCTTTGTCTTGTAGTGCTTTAAGTCATGAATTTCTAGCAGGCAGCACTTACTTTCTTTGTCATATTGAATTTCCCTAAACTTAAGAAAACTTAATGTAAAAGTAAAATTGCTAGACCCAAGTTCATTACTCTTTATCTAAGTTCAGCCCTTGATTAATGAGTCAAAGAGGTTTGTTCCTATCCCCGCTGGGAGCTAAAGCCCTGTAGGGTGTCCTACCTGCATGGAAAACCTGCAATTTCTTCTGTCCCCTCTGCCATGCAGTCTTGCTTGTTAACTCCCACATAGCTGGTTTCGGGTTGTGGTTTGGACATCTTCTTCAGGAAATACATCTTATTCATTCTGTGTCTCCATGGCAGGTAGGAACATGTACGTGGTGGGGAAACACCTTGTGAGCTGGGATTGCAAGATGCGTAAATCTGTTTGTATGTTGGTCTGTAACATGGAGTTGATATGTCAAATGGAGTTTTGGAATGATCAGTGAATCAAGCAGAAAACTGGGAAAAACTGACCCTCTGTAAGTAGGCAGACTTGAGGGAAGGGGTGGGGTGGGGATGGGAGACTGTTTATATGCATTTAGTCTGGCAAACACATAGTAATTTTAATTAGCTGAATGAGCAATACTGGAATTGTAAGTATTTGCTACAAAGTATGAGCTTTCACATTTGGGAAGTTATCACAAGCCAGCTTTTGTGGGGTTTGTGGCAAAGGGCTTTCTGTGACAAGGGTACATGTCTGGCTTCAACTTAATGACCATCGGGACATCCAGGTCCTTTTCTGCGTATCTGCTTTTCATCACCGGGTGGCCCCCATCATGTAATGTGCCTGGGGCTGTTCCTCCCCACATAAATGGCAGTTGCAACCTAGTTACACTAAACTCCTTGTATTTATTATTTTCTATTTCAGCTGCATCCATCTTTCTTT
>VZTI01002192.1:1980915-2020914 GCA_013397865.1 Struthidea cinerea | reverse complement strand
ATCTGCTCTTCTTTTTTTTTTTTTTTTTTTTTTTAACTTCATTGTCCTGTAGATATTTCAGAGAAGAAAATAACTTGGTGAGTTATAGCAGAGAGCTCATCCAACCACTCCATGGGATAGGCCCTCAGCTTGGGACTGTGTGTCAGTGGCTATGCCCAGATAAGAGGGAGAATCTTGAGTGCTGGACTGATGGGTCATGAGTCAGTCCCAGCCTTAGTAACGCAAATTACCAATAAAATGCATGACAGCTTATCAACATGGAACTAGTCTAAGTGTTAGAAATCTACTGTTTTGAAAGGGGAATAAAGTGTAATTCAAATTAAGGTATTTGTTATATACTAACAGGAATGAATAACAAGATCACAGACAGTCTGTTGGAGCAGTATGCTTTCTGTGTCTCCTAAATTTTACTTGGCTTCAAGGAAAATGCAGCATGAAATATGCTGTAGCATGCTACTGACTTCAGTGTGATCCATCTGGGAAGTAGCCATCAGTTTTGGACCATGCTCAACTCTGTGCCACTGAGGCCTGGATTTGTTGTGGCCAGTAGTAGTGGCCAAAACCATCAGAAAACTCCAGTAACCATGCCCTAGATTGGCACTTACACGTTATCTTCACTTGTTGCTTCGACATTCCTGCAGCAGCCTGGATGCTGTCCTGTGTTAACTGCACTCACTGGGACAGAAGGGAAGTGCTGAGCACTGCCTGAGTTCCAGGAGGGGGCAGTTTGTCAGCACATCGTGTATCACTGATGGGTTTGGCTCTTGGGGATGTACGAGGCACAATGCATCAGGACAAGTCCAGTGCAGAGGTGGGCTGGCAGAGGTTTTCATCCTCTCTTGGTAAAATGCTACTATCAACTAAAGTGTCATCTTAAGTGAAGAATTTTTGCTCATTTGTCTTCTATTTCACAACGACAGGACCTTTTATGTATTTTTTCTATTGGTACTGCAACTCTTTGCATAGGTTACTGATTCAGTCACAGTGTGCCGTTCATTACAATTAAAGTCTCATTGCCTCTCACGTTTTACTCTCAATTATTTCCTGCCAGCAGGGGTCACACGGCTACCGCAGCTTCTCATTACCGCTCTGCCCCAGTCTGATGCCAGAACATCAATTCTGGCTAAGAGACACATGGAAATGCCTCTCAGAGGGATTGAAAAGATAGCTTGTAATGACCATCGTATTATATATTTTCTGGGATCTTATATTAATATATACAATATTTTCTGGGAAAGAGCCCATCTTATCTGCAGCAGAGGGTTTTTTTGGAAGCTCAGATTTTTTAAATAGTAATATTATTAATATGAAGTGTTGTAATATTTCAGGTACCTATGTCCATTATGCACTTCGCTGTGTTTGTGGGCTGCAACTGCTTTCCCACTGCTCAACTTGACTCACAAATCTCTGCTACAAATGAATACAAAACTTCCTCTAGGAAAGGAAAAAATGAAGCCGTTGGCTGTTGGAACCCCACTAGGAAAAGCAAATTTACAGTCAGGATTTTAAATAAAACATTAATGCTTTCCTATCTGATATAGATGTTAGAATTGTCTCCTTGGCAAATTTTGCTTCAAGGAAAAAAATTAACAAAGGAAAGAGCAGTTAAAGAATAAAAAGCTATTATAGCATTTGAAAAAAACCCCATTAATTGGATGCAGTGTGAAACCTTTAGCCTACTTGTGCATAGTATTGGTATTTCAGCTGGAAAAAAAATTAGGGATTCTCCTGAGGGACCAGGGTTCCCTTGCAAAAGGCACTTTGCACACAAATACCAGAGGGACAGGTTTTGTCCGAGGCAATCAGAACCCTGGTTGGATAGATAGAAACAGTGGCTAAAAATACTTTCCTGTCACTGTTAGCTGTTGAAGAGATTCACAGCTGTCTGTCTTACAAAGATGTTGATACCTCTGGATGTAACCTGCAGGCTGACCAGCAGTGCAGAGTCTCCAGAGGACACAAAGTGCTGCTCTCACCTCCCTTTATATCCTGCATCATGAAATATCTGAGAACAACACATTTACAGCAGTGCTGAAGTTTGGGGTTAAAGTTTCCGGAAGAAGTGGTTCAGGCTGTGGCTGTAGGAATTCTGCAGAGAAAGGCGAGGTATGCAGCAGGGGGCATCATCCTGCTGTGCCAGGAGAGCTCCATTCTCCATGGCTTCGTTCTCCAGCTTCAGTCAGGGAATCTGGACTCACATGTAGGTTTGAGCTACAGGTGGCTTGGTGGCACTAAGAATGGCCTTTGCTCTGTCACCACATTTCTGCAGGTTGCTGGACATGTCTGAAGCCAATTTCCAACCTTTAGCTGCGTGAGAACTTACTTAGATTTAGTTTCAAGTGAACATCATGAAAATATCTTATGATGGAAAAGGGAAAGGAGAAAAAAGATTTCAGTCTGTGACTGTGAAGATATTTTAAACTGTCATTTGGATTACTTGATCTTATTTTTTTTTTGTAGCAAACTGAAGTGATTAATTTCAAAAAGTGCCAGGAGAAGAAGTATCAGAATTGTCAAAGGGTCAGAGTCTTGCAGGCAATTTTGAAAAAAAAAAAAAAAAAAGACAAGAAATGAGAGGATGACTCTGCAGACCTTAAAAGAAATAACAGAAGGGGGGAAAATAGACATGTTCAATTATTACTATAATGACAGTACTAAGCAGACATTCAACAACCTGTCTGTAACTGAGAGAATGGGCTCACTAAATTAAGGCTAAAATCTGCCTTACTTTATCTCCATACACCTCTTCTTCTTCAAGAGAGTTCCAAATCAGTAAAACATTCCCATATTAGACCAAGAGTTTTAAATCAGATGTTAAAATTACTTTGTTCATTTCTGTGAAAGTTTTCATAACCTTCAATTACTCCCATGCAAATGGCCTGAGAGCTATTAAGACAGAAATATAGGTGCTCTCATTTTAAGACTCTGAAGTTCCATATATTATCTGTTACAAACACTGAGACATTGAAGTGAGACCAACTGGTGAGCTTTAAACATTAGATCAGAAATTGTAAGATGAGTGTAACTAAAGAACTGATACCTAGCGAGCTCATTATCTAGCTTCCTAAGATCTTACTGATGTTATTAATTTCCTTCTGTCAAATAGGCATGATAATGTGAGATGCTGAATGACCAAGTAATTTCAAGAAGAAATAATTAAAACATTTCCAGCTGCAAATGATTCTTCTTTTTATGACAAATGATAGCCTTTTCATGGCACAAAATTATACTACAAATCATGATGTTAATATGTGAGATGTTTTCTAATTCTGTCATAAGCTGCAGGATACCCTTGTTGAAAAAACTGCTCACCCAGGAAGACTATACAGTGCATAGCCTAAAAAGTCATCAAACCCCCCGCAAGGGAGGTTCCCATTAGTGCTGTGAATCCTCTTCTACCTGATGAGAAGTCTCCAGCAGGAGGTCTATCCAGAAGAGATTGAGAGAAAGAGCTCATAAACACCCAAAGTGTAGCACCTCAGAAAAAATTAGGAAGAGGAGATGCCAGGGTTGCAAAGGATGCTGGGTGACAAGTTGTGCCTTTACTCAGATTCAGATGGAGATAAAACTGTCCCTCTTGCAGAAAGCCTCCATGTGGCAACACCTCAGAGATGCTGAGCAACACAAAGAGAAAAAGGGCAAATGATGTCATCTCTTCACCACTGCTCATAAGGCAGGACCCTTAAAAGGACTTTTGCAAAAAAGTGTAAATAGGAATTAGAGTGGCTGGGTTCTTTAAGAGCTCCAAAAGGAATTGTGTCACTGCTTCTGGAGACAAGCTCAAACTGGTTATGTGGCCCTGTTCAGCACTGTGCGGCACCATGAGTTTATAATCTTACACCAACTAGTACCACACCTTAGTTCATAAACCAGCTTCTCGCATTCTGGTTCTCAAGCTGCCTCTTGGGCCCCCTGCAGCTACTGCTTTACACCAGAAAGACCTGCCCCCACTCTCCTGCACCCTTTTGACCTTCCAATAAGGCCTCTAGAGAAGCTGATACGAAATTAGGTATAGACAGACATCCTCAGATAGCTGGTACCCATGTATCTCTGAGACCCAGAATCCTCAGCCCTCTGGAAGGTTTTTGTGGCTTTGTTCCTATGATTCAAATTCTCGCTGAAGAGCTGTGAGAGTAGAGGCTAAAAAGCCTTCTCTGCCCTGGAAATTTTGAAGGAGTTTTCCTCTTTTCTTCTTTTGTAATATTTCTTTTGGCGATGGTGAACTCTGAGTACAACTCAGAGGTCTTTTAGAGGCTAAGCGGGTGATGGTAATGATCTGTAAAGGTTTTGTCAGTGCATGTTCTTAACGGATTGTTAGTGTTTAACCACCACTTGAGGGAATGCTTTATGTGTCTGCAAACATCACGATCCCGAAGATGCTGAGAAGAATTTGCTTCTAGGCAAATTCTTTTTGAATGTGGATGAAGTTGCCTGGGGAATTGTATTTTGGCACAATGATGTTAATCCTACTAGGTACAATGCTGTCTGTGGTTGCACATGTCACATTTTGCAAGAGAAGGTCGTCAAACCTCTGTTGTTTTGGTTTTTTTTCCTTTGCCCTCTACTTTCCTTTTCCTATACATAGAAGGAATTTTGCCTCAACACCTCGTGTTGAATAGAGCTTCTCAGATGTCATAAATGCTGATCCAGACTGACAACGCTCATTACAAAGTTCAAAAATTGATTATTTTTTCTCTGGGTGTGGTAAAAATAGCCAGATGTATAATCCAGTCTTCTAAACATCTGACAGACAAACACTCTGCAAGCCTTCCACAATAACATCTTTTGGGAAGATTTATTGGCTGCCAATGGGAAAAGGGTTGAGCCTGTACTGGCTACTGAAATGCAATGTGCATCTGCAAGGTTATAGCCTAAAGAATGTAATGGAAATATCAGCTCTTCATAATGTGGGGCCACAATCAAGCATCTTGACTAATTTTACAGTATACAGCAGAGTAGAATTATAATTTCTATGTCACCATGATAGTAATTCAGTGAAATGCATGGCATTTTTTTGAATATCAAATACATATTTTTCTAATTACTTAAATCTTGTTCAGAAAAACAGGATTGTGAAAATATTGCAGAGATATGAGATTTCAGAATACAAAGTATACCTTCTAGTGCTGCTCATTCTACTCCATATTTTACAAGCCACCAGGAAAAATCAGGACATTACAGTGGCTACAGCATGGCTTTTTGTGCTTGTTTATAGGTATTAACAGTATGTTTTTAAGAAAGCTAATAGCATCAGTTATCATTGTCTTGAGAAAAATGAACAATTGATAATTACTAAGAAAGTTCTCTCCTAATTTTGGAAAAGTTTGTTATGTTCCAGGAAAAAAGCAAACAAACTAAAATTAAATCACCCTCCCATTCAAGTCTGAAATATCAGATTTTACAGATAGACACGCTCTGGCAAAAAGGAAACATTAGGTGCATCTGATGAAGAGAAAACCAGCAGGTGGGAGCAAGTTATATGTCACTACTGGTAAATTAGATGAATGATAGTTCACAGACTAGCACCAGAAGAATAAAACAACCTAAATTTGAAAAATCTCTGTAAGTATCAAAAATGGTATCACTGCAGAGTTTTATCTGCATAAACAAAGTTAACACCAGTGTTTTAGGACAGTGAATATATTTATATATTCTTAACAGACATCTGACACTACTGGCACCAGACTCAATTTATGGAAATATCAAAGACACTTGACATTTTGCTGCAGAGCTTAAAATTGTACACAAGCAGTGTCCAGCCCTGCAGCTTGCAGTGTCATGAACTCTCTTGTACTGAGAATTAACAGAGGACGAAAAGGATTAATTGGGTTTGTCAACTCAATTAAGCTTTTCCTCCCCAGCTTTGAGTCCAGTGTTAGGTTTTATCTCACAGTTTATCAAACACCAGGTAGGGCAGCGGTAAGGAAGTCTCAGGTCATGGTTTAATTGTGTGGTGGCTTTGTCATCAGTGCCACCGTCTCGATTCCTACTCCTTCTGCCCACCCATGGGCAGCTCTGTCTCTGCACAGAGACTGAGGGGGTGGTTTCTTACAGTAAGAGTAAACAGCAGTGATAGATTGGTGGGTATCTTTATCCACCTTGGTTAATTCAATAATGGAAAACAATTTTGCAATTTTTCCACCTGGTAGTGACATAAAACAAATGCAGTTTCCTGGGAACAACATTTTCCATTTCTAAGTGAGTCCATTATGTGTAAATCTTCCTTCTTGGACAGAAGAAATATTACTGTAATTTTAGCCTGGTTCCGTGGGTCCCCGCAAGCCCACAGAACCTGGGGCATTTTCGGTAATACTGTCAGGTGGCAAAGAGGCAGGAAGGAGATTCGCTTTTCATCCTGCTGGATGGTTTATTCCATGCTGTACAGCCGAACTCCAAAGCAAATCTGAAACCCGATCACGAGGCTCCCCGTTTTACAGAGGGCCAGGAGGAAAGGTGGGATAAGGGAATGGGGACCAATGGGAGAATGCCAGGGGAGTGACGAGGCTTACAGCCAACCGGGAGATTCAAACCGGGCCGCCCCTACACAAAGGCATCACTGACCCCCACAAAGAAAGCCATTCCTTAATGTTCTGTATGAGAAAAAACTTCTTTATTAGTCATTTAAACATATCATTTCCTTTCAACTTTTTGAATTTTTAGGGTTTCATTCAGTGTTGACAGAATATCGCAAGGGTGACTGAACCTTTACAGTTCGCACACCTGAATGTGAGATGAACAGTCCTCAGAAGTAGTTATCTGTTCCTAGTGAATCTAGGAAGGTAGTTCTGTTCATGTATGTAATTTTAAAGTGGTTAAAGTCATCAGAGAAGAAACCCAGTCCTTGGTATAATTTGGTAAAAATTATGGGATGTCATAAACTCAGACACTTGGAAGTCTTTTGAAAAAAGCATCCATGTGTAGTTGTCTCATGGCCTGGAATGCAAGTGATTCTGAAGAAGTTTTCTTTTTTCCATCTGGTTTTCTTTTTTCCTTTGGTTGTCCTTTTTTTCAATCTGATTTTCTGTTGAAAAACATCTGTTTATTACTCAGAAATTCAGATTTTCCAATGGCAAATACGTAAAAGCAAAACACAATTATTTTGATAAGTTTGGTATGATTTAATGGTGTATAAAGAGGAGAAAATACATTAGACTAAGTAGCTGGAGAGAAAACCAAGAGTTCATTATTATTTCACTGTTTGTGGTGGAGCCCAAAGCAAAGAAAAGTGCTTTTCAAAGCACTTTTCAAATAAAACAAAGCACAATATTTGATGTCTGCAATGCACAGTAAACTATTTATATATAGTTTTATATATGTAATATATATATTCTATGGTGTGTGTAATGGTATTCTAGCTACAGATAAACCATAAAGCCCATTGACTAGTGCATTTTAGATCAGAGACATAGAAGCTAAATAGCCAGAGTCAAATGAGCATATTCGAAATGACTGTATCTAATTAAAGTGAAGCAATGATTGTTCAGGTGAATAAGAAAATATAAGATACAAAAATCTGGAAAAAGAAGTGCGTTTATGCCATTTTTATCCATCACCCCAGTTTTCTTGTGACACGGCTTTCTTTTCCTCTCAATGTATTATGAATTTTAAAAAGGAAGATGTAATAAATAGCGTCAAAAAAGTAGAGACAGCAAGAGGGTGCCAAAGGGAAATTAGATGTGTGACATTGAAACTATACTGAGAGAAGATCACTGACTTCATGAGAATTCTGTTGGTAAAATAATACATGTGTGGAAGAAGCCAAGGGAAAAACCCCAAACAAAACAAACAAACAAACAAATAAAAACCAAACATACACACACACACAAGGGAGAGAGAAAGAATTCTGTTAAGAATACAGAGTTATCTGGAAGATGTTTGCTCAACCAAGTTAAAAAGAGAGAAGAAAGAGGGGCCCTGAGGAGGCTTTCCACAGCAGTAGGTCAGCTAGACCTGTTTTCAGTGACAGGAAAAAAATTAAGCGATAACTTCTTCGGGGTAAATCCACCTAAAAAGTTCATGCTCCAGCTTCTGTATGAATCAGAGATTATTTTTCACTTTAAAAATCAGACACTTGAGATGAGAGAGCCAGGGGAACAGGGAGGCAGAAGTGCAGAACTTACAGTTCAGCAGCAGCAATGCTTTGAAAGCATGTTTTGTATGAGGGTAGTCTACAGATAGGATAGGAACGTGAGTGCCTCTCACTCCTCTGTTCCCAAAAAGCTTTTGTGCAAACAAAGAAACGACGGTTACAGTGACTCACGTTTGTGGGATCCATTGAATATATGGGTACATGAGTGCTCCATGGCCTTATTTCAGGCTGTTCACAGCTTGGTGGCAGAAGCAGACTGGCAGGAGACAAATGCCTTTCTATTCCCCAAATTCTGGCCAGCTGTCAGCTCACCTTTGGCCAGGAAATTTTCTCTGTATCCTACATCATTACATTATTATCTTGAATCTATTTAAAGAGTGGGTCTATTGGCGGTCACAGTCTTCAGGGGTTTAGTTCCCAGTCCCATTTTTTTATTGACATTTTTAAGCAGAAATCTGAATTTGTTCTTAAGGAATAATACACTAGACAGACAGCTTTCTGAATGTAAACAAAGCAGCAAAATCTTTAAAATGTCTAGCTTTAAAAGTGCCATTGAAATATGCTGCAGCACTTCTATGGTTTTCTGGCTTATTAGCACATGTTCTGCCTTATTAACAGGTTTTCAACTGTTTAGTGTCAGAAGGTTTTCTGTACCCACCAAGCTCAAATTACAGAAAAACTGTCTTATCACATCTGTGTGAGCAATGGTCATCATTGACTCTCTTCCCCCTCCCCCTCTTCTTCTTCCCTCCATTATAAATTTATAAATTATAATGCTTGCATAAATTAGGCCCCTAGTCTTATGCACAGGTAATCTCTTAATTAGTCTTGAGAGAGGAGAAACAGCTAGTGAGCATATTCAATCATTATGTTGAGCATTATATTGATATTGATAATTGATATTGGTGTTGATAAACAATATTGTCAGTAATCAGACAACTGTGTGGCACACGTGCACCCTTCGTGCTACTGTTTCTGAGTGGAATTCATTGTTGCTTCACTTTTCTGATAGGAGAAAAAGAAAATCAAGAAACCTGCAGCTTTCTTAATATCTCTCAGACCACAATTGTAAATGTGGATGCAAAATCCATTTGAAATTTTATATTGATAAATGAGGTGTTATTTAGGAATTCATTTATCTTCATGTTTATGTTTCTGTGTATGCAATTCACAGTACTATAACAAAATCACTGAATAAAGTATGTAGTCCTAATTATGAATAATATAGCAGCATCTGGGAAGCTTGAGTAGGTGCCAACATAAAAACCGACGTAATTTTGGTTTAAAAGATGGAAAAGGGGTTTCTGAATACAGAACATCTTTCTTGCCCATTTTATACCCCTGGGAACTAGCTCTGTCAAACCCATTCAAAGCTTATGGCTTGCATAAATTTTCAAGGCATGAACTGGAAGGTAAGATTTTTAGAATGTGTTTGAAGTCAATTGCTTTAGGTTAGACATCTCAGTAGAGGACATTCAGCAATAAAAAAATAGAGGTGGTTCAGTGGCAGAAGGAGCATAATCACGAAAGACAGACTGTTGTCAGAGTGGTGGTTCAGTGGTGTAAAGTGATTCTAAACAATCATATCAACTAGCTTGGTTTTTGCCAGGCAAAAATTCAGTTTCGATCATAGCTAAACCAACAGTAATCTAACCCTATTCTGCACAAAGGGCTACACATACTGATGAAAGATTTTTGAATGTCTTTTTTTGCAGCCTCTGAGAGAAATAATGAGAATTTTCAAGGAAGTGAATACAGTTTTATACTGTTTTTATTGAAACAACAGCCCACTAGCCTCATCGTACATTATCCCTTTCATGAAACTTAAGTTTTCTTAGTCATATGAATTTCCAGGCACAAACACAGATATTGCAACACTTTAATAGTTAAAAAAGTGCCCAGACATAGAGATTAGAAATCCCAACAATCTGTACATTTCAGCAATTTTGAAATAGTAAGAGAGAGTAAAACATAGTGCAGAATATATAAATATATTTGTCTGTTTTTCAACAGGGTTGATTTTTTTTGCTACAGTGGAATTCTGTTTATATCAACAATGATAGGTGGTATAATGTACCTGTTAATAACAAAAATAGTTTTAAAAAATTGCATGAGAAAGGGTAGGTAGAAATTCTGAGTGCATTGCAAAGAGCTTAAAATGCAGCATCCATAATAGTATTTTATTTCTTTCAGTATTACCAAGCCAGTGTCATCATGGAGTAAAAAATCATACTGGAATTTTAGAGATGCTGATCTGTGTAAGAATGCAAAATATTAATTTCTTAAAAATTATTCTATTCCTGACAGTGTAGAGGCCAACAAATAACACAACATGCCTTTCTAATCCTGTCCTGAGTTTGCAGGATTGGTATTTGAAAAGCAGATTTGTACTTGTAAACTGTGCAGAGCTGGTAAAAAATCATTGAAAATATTCAAAAAACAAAAGGAATATTTTGGCTTGCCCTGTTTTTGGCTAGAATCTTATTTTTATCCAATGCTTCTTATTACGATCTTTCCATAAAATTAAGCCAACTCCTCTCTATATCTCCAAACCAGTAGACATCTTTTTTAGATCTACCCAAATTATTTTGTCACATTTCATCTTCACACAGAGTAAAAGCAGTAGTTTATAAACTTGAACAATGATCTTTTTAGCAGCCAAGAAAAATGGGAAATACTGTTAAAAAAAAAAAAGGGAAAAACATAACTGGAAGATAATTATAGCAATTAATTAAATCAAGTACAAGGAATACTTAGCTCTGACTTTTGGCGGAACACGTCTCAGGCTAAAACACATTCCTCCAGAGAAAATCATTGTAATAAAATCAGATCCAAGTTATTTTCCTTCTAACTCAATTACAGAGAGTCCTTCTGAATTCTGGACATGTTGTTCCTGAAGAGGAGTACAGAGCTTCTGCTCTGTAAAGGGGATTTCAGAGACACAGCTAGGAAAAATATAGTTTTCCAAAAATTTGAAAATTATATATTGTCAGTTGAAAATGTTTTCCATTTGTATCTGCTGACAAGTGTAACACAATGAAATGAAGAAATTAATTTGGCTAGATACAGTACAGATGGAGCATGTAATCCAACTAACCCAACTGATATGTAATGATTATTTTTTAATATTAATGAAAATATGAATTTGACTCTACCTCCTCACCTTGTTCCCTTTTCCTTTTTCTACTACCAGAAGCTATTAAATAAAAATATTAGTAAAGCTACACATTTTATTATAAGATAAAATTATATATAGGATTACATGTCATACAGAAGTGTGCACAGAAGAGAGGATAAAGAATCTTATTGAAGAGAGTTAATGAGATTCCTTAATATGTAGATTCTGTATCTGTAACCAAAATAATCTCCCAAACAATTTTTACTTAATCAAAAAAATTTGGCCAAATACTCCAGGTGACAAGGAAGCTTCTTAGATACTCTACTGCACACTTCAGCCTAAGATGTAGCTCATTCAAAGAAACCTTCACTGTTCATTATTTGATCATGAGACATCTACTGTATATTTCAATATGAAACACCAAAAATGCAGTCATCCGTGAAAAAATATATACTTTTGTCATGATTTTCTGAAGTTGACAGAGGAGTTTTGTCTTTCTCTTCTTTAATTACATATTTGTACTACTTTTAGTTTGTGAGAGTGTGTGTGTGTGTGTGTGTGTATGCATGCGTAACAGCAATATTATTCTCACTTTTTGCTTAGAATTTCCTTCTTACTTCAGGAGCAGCTGCTGAATTACCACTGTTCTTACTGTGTTTATGTCCAAGACACTAGAAGTCTCTGTGGATCAGGGATAATATAGAACGATAGGCAAGCATGAGAACAGAAATCAGTGTGTAGACTGAAGTTATTTTAGTTCCTAGAATCTTCACATGTCTTTTCAAATATAAAATAATTTCTGTGTAGAAACATGACAGTTCATCACTAATTAAAATGCATCCTGCAGGCCCCTAGAGTTTTTATCTGTCAGCTTACTTACCTACCCTCAAATTAAGAGCCGTTAAAGATATGACCTCCAAATTGATTTTAAAAGCCAAGGATATGCAAGATTTATATTTTTCAAGTGTGTAGTATCTGATCTGTTTAAAAAGCTCATGACATCTCTTATAAAACTGGGGACTGAAAATTTCACAGTCAGGGATATCTTATCCTTGTAGCTTAGGCAAAACACTGATTCATTTGTATCATGAAAAGAAGATTGAAGACCTCATTATTTGTACTTGCACTTGCAAAGGAAAAAAAACAAGTCACATTATGCCTTGTTAAATAATGTGTACATAAATAATTCAAGCAGTGGTTTTAAATGGTACACATATTATAAATGTATTCTTGGAACTCAAAAGCACAGTTGGATAAATTAAACTCCTAGTCAAATTACGGAGAGATAGGCAGGATGGGAAGGAGGCAGAAATACAAGGAGGCAGAGGAAAACAACACTCAGGGTACTTTTGTAAGAACTATTCTACTCTGAGAACATGATGCATCAGTTCATCAGGAAAACCCTGCTGCTTTCCTATTGCCAGCCGGGGCAGAGGAGCTGCCCTGTGCTCTTGTCCTGGCTCAGGTTCAAGCTCAGATATGGGATAATGCACAGGCTACAGGCAGCAGAATTGTTCCTGCATGACCTCTACCAGGTTATCAGGCTGGATTCTGAAGCCAGGAAGAGATTTATCCCAGGTGTGAACATTGCTTGTGGTGGGAGGCTGAGGCATGGGGAAGAGGGAGAATGTAGGAATGGAAGCTGCTTGCTGAAGGGCAGCTTACACATCCCTCCTGTCCCTGGCATGTGTCACAGCTGCCCTGTTCTCTTGCATCCTTACACAACTGGTGCCCTACAGGACCTCAGAAAGCGGGATGAAAATGTGCTGGGAGAGGTGAATGCAGTCCCCAGCTGAGTCGGCCAAGTGCTATTTTGGTTCTTTGCAGTCAGAGGAAGGAAAAAACGCATGCAACCCATAAGGTTGTCTCTTTATATTGCTTGTGTCTTTCCTTCTTCTTGGAGACATCTCAGTGCTGTATTTGCAGACAGCAGAGCTGCCTTCTCTGGGTTTTGAAATGATTTACAGGAATGCCACCAGTCACCCCAATGACTGCATGACTGCAGAGGATGCCTGCAGTGGGGACAGAACTCCATGGATGTTTAGTGAAGCAAAAAAATAGGCTCAGTGGAGATTTTATCTTCTTCAGTGAATAAATAGCCCTCTCAGGAGCAAAATTTTACCACTTCCAGGAACAGGCTTTCGTTTTAGCACAAGACACAGACTTGACCCTACAGAAGGATATTTTCACTTCATATCTGATTCATTTTTTTCCAGTTCTGCTTGCCATTAGACATATTTCCTGCCAAGCAATGGCTTTAGTATGAACTTTTAAATTTGTAAGAATACCCTACATCAGTATTTTTAAGCCAGATACAGAAAGAAGTTTTTCAGATATTTGGATGGTGGAGCAGTCCTCACTGGAATCCACAGAAGATCTCTTGTTGGCTGCAACTGACTCAGGTTGACATTCTAGTCCTAGTTGCCATTCTAGATGGGATTCATCCCACTCACCTGAAAAACAGGCTGCTCTTGTAAGATAGTCATCTAGAATAAGGCTACTTTGCAGAGTAATTCATCCCATCCTAAGACAAGTAGCTGAACCTGGAAATGTTGTCTTTCCAGCTAGTATGAAGGTAGGTGGATTACTGAATGGAGCTGAGCAGGTAAGTCAGGTGGTTAAAGACAACTGGGATAAAAGCCTTCCCTTAACTGTGAAACTGTCCAGATGCAGAAGTGTCGGCAGGACGCTGAAACTCAACCTCCTTCCAAATCAATTCTTTCGTGCTCTGAGGTTTTATGTCTTTTCCTGTAACCACAAACCCTGTCCAACCTCAGTGTGGTAAAGTATCAGATCAAAAGACATCCAACTCTAATGCATTAGGATGAACAGTGCAATGACTGGCACATCTGCTGATTTTTGAAGCCTTGTTTTAGAGCTGCACTAGTTTCCACTTACAGCTTCATAGTGCAAGCTGCACAAGATGAAGATGTTTGATTTCCCATCTGCAGCAGAGAAGCAACACCAATGAAATTATGCTGTTTTACATTTCCCAGGATAAAACCCATCCTTCTGCCTCCTCTGAAAATCATTAGTATAGTTGTTGTAACAGTGTCAGTGTGAACAATATCTAATGGATTCAGGAATCCCCCCTTTCTACCCATCACTTTGTGCCACCAGTCTCTGATCCTGTGCACATGGAGACTGGAGGAAGGTTACTTGAGAAAAAAGAAAACCCTGCAGCTTCCCCAGACTTCAAGTGAAGTTTGCTCAGTGGAGGAGAGTAAACACAAAATGGTAAAGTCTTCTGGAAAAAAACTTTTTTGAAAGGAAATTTCAGGTATTTCATGCCCCTGCCCTCCACAATATTATTAGCTCTGGGCCAGTGCAGTGGGTGCCTCTGACACTGTTGGGTACCTCCTTAACAGAGAGAGTAACCCCTTTGCTCTGCATCACCCTTGGTGGGGATGGGGCAGATCCTCCTTTTGCCCCACAGGGCCCCTCCTCCTGTCTGCCTTCCTCATTCCCCCTCACTCTTCTCCTGATCATGTGAAAGTTTTCATATTCCCTGGGATGAGGTCAGCAGGACCTCTCTTCCAGGACCTCCCCACAGAAAGGCCAGCTGATGCTTCCTTGCTCTGGGATGGGAGCACCTCATCCCAACCCAGACCTTTGAGGAGTCTCAGAGACTGCAGTGTTGCCACTGGCATAATTTCCAGGAACCAGTAACACTTCAGTGCTCTTTGACTGTGATGGAGAGGCAAGCATGGAGAATGCAGGCTTTGAAGGAACATACCATCTTTAATCCTATGCCTCGCTCTGCTGTTCAGTGTGATGTTGTCTGAAGCTGAAGCAAGGAAGATGGAACTGGTTTAGAACACACTGGAAGTGCTTCTGAAAATAGCCTATGGACCAGAAAATACAGTGTTTGTAGGATGAGAAAATAAGTAGCCTGTTTATTCAGGCAGGAGTTTTATTACACCTCAGGTAATGATAGTAGAGTGAACAAAATAACATTGTTTCTATTGGACTGTGTTAATATTGTTCATGTTTTCTCTTTGATATGTGAAAAAATAGCTTATTTATATTGAAATGGTTATTGTGTTCTCTTGTAAAATGTATAATCATGTTTAATTTCCAATTATTTTTTTTTTACATACAGAAAATATTTCTAAGAATTCATCTACCAACAAACCACAATAAATTATCACGGCTTGAATTAGGAAGAGACAAAAACCAAACCAAATTCTTTGACATGAATTTCATGGCAGAGGCTATATTTCAACTGGTTAAGACTGGGAATTACTTGGACAAGTATGTTAACCTGGAAGAGCACCAAGGAGCTTTGTTTTTGCTTTTGGAAGATGGCCCTTTACTTCAGAGCAGATGAAAGAATCAAAGCAATTAGAATAGGGACTGTGTAAGAGTGGCTATTCATAAAGCAAAGCCTGAAGGAGCACTGAGCCAGAGGATTCAATGGTTAGACAAGATAACATTTTCTCAATTGTCGCTGTTACGTCCGAGGCCCATAAAGAAAACAACACAGAGTCCAGGCTCATGAACAAGTGGAAGCCGAAGCTTCTTTTTTAATAATTTTCTGACTACTATATAGGATAGATCGCAAAAAGTGTGTTGAGTGGCAATAGGTAATTGGTTCCTCGGCCATCCACCCCTTGAGAGGATTGGCCAAGACTTAAGATACCTATTCCAAAATATTTTCAAAGTCAAAGCCGTAACAATCTTGCAAAACAGCTTGCGAGTGCAAGAAGTTTATGAAACTGTGACTTTGTTTAAAATAGTTTACATAGGAAAGACAGTCTTCTCTCAGAATATTGAGAAAAGGCTGAAGAATTTCTCTGCTTCTAGCTTTTTAGCACCTACACTCAATAAGATAATATGTTCTATGCTGTTTGAATACTATTGCAAATGGGGACCACAGCTCTTCTATCAATAGCAAGAAATTTGCAGAATTTTGGCTTTAGATTGAGCTGTGTTTCCATAGCACCCAGGTGCTCCAGTGAAGACAAGCACCTCACTGTTTGGTGTTATGTACACACAGACCAAGAACAAGAATGAAAATCAATGGGGAATTAGGCACCCAGGTAAAACAGGGTGTTAGCACAAGGGAATCCTCCCACCACATTCTGTAATTTGGATTGCTGTCTCATGCATACCTGTTCTTGCATGGGACACTGAATTTATTACTGATCTGAATTGATTTCTGCTGTCCCATTGCATCCAGCTCGCTAATCTCACTACTACTGAGGTATGTTCTCCCTTCTTGGGCCACTGACAATGCCCGATACACAGAAACCACTGCCTGTGTACCCGGGGCAGGACTGATGGTGCATGTGTGAAGGATCCCTCATCCTTAGGGGCTGCAGCAGCTCTCCAGGAGGTTGTTGTTTGCACAGGAGCTGAGCCCAGAGCTTTTTAATGTCTTGATGTGGCCCAGAATGGGGCATTGAATGTAAACATTATCTGCTATGAGGGCTTGTTTTGTTTCTCTGTAAATTCCCAACTTGCATGCTTGCATGCTATAACCCCTATCAGTCTTAAAATATTGATAGTGATTGTTACCGTGGAAAACCAAGTCCAAAAGGTTTGATAATTTTATGAAAAGTGAATTACAGTAATACTGCATTTGGCTCCTAATGCCAAAATGCTTTTCTCACGGAGACACCAGTGCTTTCCTAGTCTAACATGAGAAGTCAGAAATACAAAGCGTTCTCCCAAACTCAGCAGTCCTAAACTCAACATACCTCAAGCATGACTGAAATATATTTTATATATACATATATTTACACATAATCTTTTGGTTCACACATTTGCATAGGATTTGGATAAAAAAGTCTTACATAAATTAAGCCTTAGAGTATTGACATCATATGGCTGGACAAATGCATTATGGGATTATCCCATCAAATGTAGGTCCCCAAAGCAGGAGGATTATAGACAATGTTTTAGGAGTGCTCTTAGATAGAGAGGAAATAAATCCTTTGATTGTTAAAGTGTACAGCACTGTTTCATTGTCACATGCAATAGAATTTTTTCTTTACATACTTGAAATATGCTTGACAGCACTTGTACTGATAGGTCAAAGGAAACCATCAGCAAAGTTGTTCATGCTTCTCATTTGTTTTGTGGAGGACTTTTGTTTGTGGCCCTGATTGCTTGAAAATACTGTATAGAATAGGAAACCGTGTCATGGGCTGACTTTCTATTAATTTAATTCATTATTCACCATTCATAAAAATTGTCTTTCAATATTTTTATAAAATGTTATAATGCCAGGTGTTGATGGTGGCAACCTGTCATCCTTAAGCACTTGAAAGCTAATCTAATATTTAATGGTTTATTTCACTAAGTGCCATTATGGTTATATTTAAAACCATCCTGTTGCTCTTTATTGTATAGAACAGCATTCATGTTCCACCATTGCACTTCTGAACCATTATGTGTTGCCTCATTTCCTAGCTAACACCTGTGTCATGCACAGCAGATGAAACAGAAAGCTCTACAAGAATGCGCATGCTAAAAATTGACTTCCAGAGCCTAGAAATTCTCATCTCATCCTGATTCCAGCTGTTTGCAGAGCTGATTGCATTTCTAGTATCAACAGAACTAGCAAAGTCAAGTGAATTACCTTGTGCCTCACAACTGGATAGTTTATTTCAAGGTATAATGGTAAGAAGCCTAAAGCTATGGTAAAAGTTGAAGACAGCTAAATGGCAAAACTTCTGTGCTAGCTTGACTTCCAGAGGATTGCATCACATCTCTGCCTAGTGCCACTGCTGGGACAGCCAGGGGGGCACAGCACACCACAGGATGCACATGACTTGTTCATCTCTGGGACTGTGATGCCCCAGCTCAAAGCATAACTGCAGGTAGCACAAGTTTGCAGAGACCCCTTTGGTGGGATTGGTTTGAGATTAACACATTTTTCTGTAATAACCTCTGTGCAGGGCAGCTGCAAGTTCGTTGGAGAGATCTGGCCAATCCAGCCAGTGTAGCCTGGAGCACAATTCATTCTGAAGTAGACACCTCGTTTACTCATCTGACTTCTTCTCCATTGACTGTTTGTTAGGGTCTTAGTTTGTTGGCCACATGTAGGAACCTGGAGTCATCTAGGGTGCCTTAGGACCTGACATGGGACATATAGAAAACCAGTGCTCTTTTAGATTGGCAGCTACGGCATGAAACAACCACAGAAGCTATCACAAACAACCAGAGCAATCCCCTCATGTGCCACAGACATCACTTGTGTAGTCCTGGGTTAGGTTTGAACCTTGATTTATTCTTACCCTTCAACCAATACCCGTATTCAAGTGATGGGCATCAGCATATCCAGGACTGGACTCTCTCTCAGGAACCCCAGCTTCCCATCTGTTTCCATAAACTGCAGACTGCAGATGACAACGAGTGGGAAGTTACAGTTTGGGGCAGCACAAGCCAGAGGCTGCAGAACAGGCTGGTGAGAACCCGACTGGGAAGGACAACTTGTCACAAACCTGACAGCAGGAGAGGCTGGAAAAATGTGCAAATAAGGTGAACCAGATTTCAGAGATGGCAGTATCTGAGTTACACAAGCTCATTGTTCCCAGCCATGTATAAGAAACTGCTGCACAGTCTCCACTCCACCTTCCTCCACAGGGAGACACAAGCTGTATGCGGCAGATTTTGCTTTCTTCGCATTCATAGGCTGCCTTGTACTTGCGCTTTCTTTTTGCTTCTTCTGCTCCTTATATCTGAGTCCTGATGTTGACTTCCACAGCACAGCCACCACCATGAGATTTTGTTTCCTAGGCTTCATGGGGGATGGAGAGAAAGGACACAGAGAGGCTAGGCAGTACTCAAGCTGCTCTGCCCAAGTGTTTTAATTCATCTAAGGAGAGGACTTAGTCCTGAGTGCCAGCAGCCACTGCCTGGAAAAAAGTTTCCACACGTGAAGGAGCTGGAGCATCCTTAGCAGCTGTAACCAACATGGAACAATCTCATGGCAGTGAAACACAGAGAAATGTGTTTTGTGTGAAATGTGTGAGGGCACAGTCCTTTGCCCACACACATCTCTTCCAGAAACATCATGCATAAAAACTCTGAAAACTGAAACCACATGCACTAAACAAAATCAAAGCCTTATTGTGTATTTGGAGGCCAGTGACAATTTGCTGACAAATACTTGTTATCTATTGTTAGTCCCCCACAAGGCAGGACTTTTCTATGAAAAAATATTAAATGATACTTTAAACATTCATTTAATTTTTTTTTTTTAAGTCCGTGAGTTCTCCCAGTCTTGTGTTGTAGACTCAAGAATTTAAAAAAACAGTATGCCCATGACTGTCAATGAAATAGAGTCATCGCAGTGTATTTTCCTTCATTTGGGGGCTATAATTAAACCATCTAAGGTCTCTGCCATGCTGTTCTTTGTATCTTTATCTACTTGGTATCAGCTGTAAAATTGTGGTCTCACTGGATGCCACTGCAAAACTCTCATTTTAGTCACTAGGAAAAACACAGGACTTCCCACCAGAACTTAATTAATATCATGTCAATAAATACATTCATTTGAGAAAGTTCATTTCTAAATGAATGAAATGACATTTCAGTTTGACAGGTCAATCTTCATAGATTTCATTAGGCTTATTTTCACACTGTGCTAATAACTCCAAGCAAGTGTTCTTATGCTTGGGTAGTGATACTGAAAGTTGATTTGAATTGCTTAGATAAAAACTAGAATTAGAGAATGTTTGTGTGAATGAAAATACCTCTAAAGGTTTCTAAGGCTCTCCTCTGTCAGGAAAAAATGCATGTCAACAGTTGATGGCCCTGCACTGCTTCTGCTTTCCCCACTTGATAACTGGAGCAATGCACCAGAACTTTAAAAGGAAAGAGGCATTTTATGCTGAGAGTGCTTCTGGTCTCTACAAATGCCTACAGTGGAGCAGCCTAGAGGGGGTCAGAGGGAAGGGGTTGAGCTTTCAGGGCAGCATACATGCCTCATAAGGATGAACAGCACAGTAGATAAACACTGTGTGTGGATTCAGAGGGAGAGCTGGGTTTGGCATGAGCCTTGGATGTCAGCACATGAGGGAACAGAAGCACTGTCCTCCCTCAGCTGATGGCAGTGGATATTCAGTCTAGGAACCACTGTGCTCAGTTTTATTCATTGCACTCAACTTGATGAAAACTGCTTTCTTTTTGTCCTACCAAAAACTACCAATACTCTGTAAAGCTTAAAAGGTAAGGAGAGGCAATAAAATCTTAAAATATTGCTTGTTGCATCTGAGTAACCAGTTAAAACACACAATTAGTTTTAAGACTGAAAGCCAGGCAGTTTCAGCAGATGAAAGATATGCATTTGAAGATGTATGGCTGATGAATGACCTCTGAAACAAATGAAGCAGAAGATAATGCCACACTGTGGGCCTGCTACTGATACTTGCATCAAAACAATTAGTACTTATGTAAATAAATCTTTTTTCTGTACAGACGTACTCTACCTGATAGGCTTTCAAATGTAGAAAACCAGACCAACCATTGATTATAAACTGGGGTGTCATAACTATAATATCTGCAATGTTTTTTGCAATTGCAGTCATTGTAGATGACAGATGTGTTACAGCAGTACTGTTCTGAGGGAGTAATACATTACACATTTACGGCTGTGCAGGAAATGGTTCAGGTAATTAGTGTCTAGCTAATTAATCCAGGCTCTGGGAAAAGGAAAAAAAAAAGAAACCCTAAAACTAAAGGGCAAAATATGGTACTGTTGTGATAGGGAAAAGTCTATTATATTCTTAGATATTGAGTTTTCCTCCAGCACTCCCTGGTGGCTCATTATAATGTGTCCATACTTTCAGTGTTGCATACTGATGAAGTAAGCATTTACGATCTCTGAGTACTTTTCTGATACAACTGTATATCATTAGGGAACGTGGTGCAATGTATAACCATGGCACATCTGTTTCCTCTTCATCCCAGTCCCCTTCCCTGACTGAAGATCCTTCTGGATACGCTTTTAGCTTTAATTCCCTTCAAAGTGTCTGAGAGTTGAAATTACAAGGCATAAACTTTCCTTTTCCTAATTCCATTACATTATAAAAAATGTTATAAGTAACCAAGCATGGGCAATAAAAAACATAGCCTTATTTTGAAAGTGTTACAGAGGATTCTTTTCTGTGATACCCATCAAATGCAGCTGGCTTTATCTAAGCAGTTTTAAGCAGAATCGCCTCCAAATGTGCCATAAGAGCACATGAACAGTAACAACAGATTAAATTTTCTATACCTCAGAGAATTGTGTGCATATAGCTAAACTCATACAAGCAGGCAGCTATCACAGCAGGGGAGTGGGCAACAAAGCAAGCATTCTGCCCCCAGATATTGCTGCTAAACCTGCTGACCTTTCTTCCCACCTCCCGTAAACCCAGCTTTGACAAGACCTGGCTCTGGGCTGTGCTCTGCTCCTGTGAGCCAAACCATATTTGAACAAGGGAAGAGGCAAAATCTGTCTTTGAAGGAAAGGAATCTCAGTTCCTTTAGAAAAGATGTAAGAATGCATTGTGTTATTTTAATTGTGTTGAGTGTTAAGGGAAGAAGGGTTGTGTGTAACCAGGAGCACGATGGAGATGGGTGCTCTAAGGAGCCCAGAGCCAGCAGATTCCTTATGTCGTGCACTCCTCTGGGAATCAGCTTTCTATTGCAGTTTATCCATGGTCAAATCTATTTCCCTGTGTCACAGCAGAGTCATGGCTCTGGCACATACTTGCCTCTGTGCACATCTAGAGACTATTTCTTATGAGCTCTGCAACTCCAGGATTAGTATTTTGGGGTGAGCATTATGGAGATTTGGCAGTGAGAGTATGTGAGAAAAATTTTTTCAAGTACCACCTTGTATCGTGTTGCTTAGACCTAATCAAGCTTCTTCTGTGACTACAGCACCAAAATGCCAGGTTTCCTACAGGAGTTTGGAGTCTAAGTTAGCTCGATTTCCAGTACTACTGTGCTTTACACTATTTGCTTCAGGTTGCTGCATTTCCTGTGGGAGAAAATCAGTGCATTTTTAAGAATGATCCCTCATTCTGCTGCATTGATGTTCTACCAAGAGCTGGCTCAAGCAAAAAAAACCAGGCTTTCAAGAAATTGAAACTACTCATCCAATGACATTTCAGGCAGCCCACAGAAGCACTAAACACTGTAGAATTTGGCAGTGCAAAGGTGGCTAAAGTGGCAACTTTGGTCTCCAGTTGTGTATTTCTCACATAATCCCCCCTTCTGTAGTTCATGCTGTTTGACAACATTTTAGTGACAGGCCTCTTGATGCCGTCTCTAAGTACTAAAGTTCTTCAGCCTCTCCTTTTCCTCCAATTAATTCTATATCTTTTAAGGCAGAGCTATAATGAGTATATCCCTTGCAGCACATTCCTAAGTGGAGCAGGCACAGTCATACAAACACCCCCTTGCAGATATTTGTCTCTAGTCTTTGATGGGATGCCTTGCCATTGACATGCTGTGTTTCTTCAGGCATTGTGCACATTGTCAGGGTGCATGACACTATCTCTGCCCATGACAAAATAAAGCCTGGAAAGTGTGTGACAGGGGTTGAAAATAAATATAAATATATTTTTTCAATAATTGTGGATCTGTTTTTTAAAGCAAGAAGGCGCTCAGCTATTCATAATTTTCTTCAATTGCTAGCCAGGTTACATCTATGACTGACAATTCTCTATCCAGTCTGTCAGAACTTTATCGTTATGTCAGTAGTTTGTCCTGCATGTCTCATTAATTCTCCTGTAATAATGACATCACCTTGGTTCAGTTCCTCTCATGTACTTTGCTTTTTTTTTTTTTCTAGCAGAGGAAAAACCTGTCTTGTCTTGTCTGCACCAGTTCCTGTATATTTAAAATGGACTAATGTTCTGACACCAAATAGCTCTTGAAGAGAAGTCTGATGTAATCCACATCGTGGTATTAGTTCAGCAGAAATTAAATGCACAGTCTATGTCTTGTTTAACAACAGGAAAAGGTATTGAAAAAGGAGCTCAGCTCCTGCCTTAAGAATCTGTTGTGTACATTTAAAGAATCTTTTTGTCTTGCAGCTAGAGGAGATTATAAATCATCTAGCAGAACAACCTGAGTCACCAGTCACTTTTATAGGATAAAAATGAAGTTATTTATAACTTTTCTGGTGCATTTTGATCTCAGAGAGATGATTTTCATCTGCCTGATGGCAGGATCCAAGGTCTTCTCTCTGGGGATTCCAACCCTGTACTATGCCACCAATCTACAGCTACATCCATGCTTGACAGTGCTTAAAAAGGTAATAAATCCAGTGGGAATCTTTTCCATTTCACATATGTGACTTGATTTTTTTGTGTCCCCAGAGTCTGTTCTCAAATAGTAACTGCTAATTCTCCCTCTTGGGTAAAATCCTCAGACTCCATAGAAACTGGTAAACACCTTCAGATGTCTAAAGTTGTTCTAGGGAACAAAAAACACTCTTTTTTTTTTTTTTTTTTTTTTTTTTTTTTTTTTTGACATCCCATGGCCTTACTACTGCTTCCTCACATATTGATTAATCTGTTTACAGTGTCAGCAAAACAAGGGCTTGAAGGAACTCCAATTTCTAACCTGTGATCCTTGCCTTCAGGTTGTATCTGCATACCAGATAGTTTAATAGCCTGTTACTCTCAACTGCAGGTTTTAATTTACATCTGTTTCTCCTTCTGCCTGAAATTAATCTTTCCCCCATTTCTCTCACAAAAAGCTGTATTGCTGATATTCTTCTGAATTTAAATACTTTCCAATTTTCACACAAAGCGTGATGATATTTGGTGAGTATATTTAAAAAAGATTCTTTGTTTCCATGAGAAAGCTCACAATGCACTTGTTTTAAACAATATTTTTTTTCCAGAACAACTTAAAAATTATTGCTTTAAAAAACATACCTAATGGTGAAATGGTCCAGGATGAAAGCAAATTTCAGCTGAGGCAGTTATATCTTTCTGAAGTCCTTTCCCAAGTACCATGTAATTCCATAGTAATATGAGGGAGTATTTAGTCTTTATTTTACATTTATTATGAATAAATCACACAGCTGCCTATCCCTGAGAGAAAGCAAAATCTTTTCTGAGAATTCTTACAATATATGAAAGCAGTGGAACAAGTGGAAGGAATATGTCAGGAACAGAAATGAGTCCATGCAAGTATCTGACAGATACAAGTTTATACTTGGCAAACACTGCACATTTCTGGTTAATCAATGAATAAATCATTCTTCTCCTACATGCAAGGCCCATTCCAAGGCCCCTTACTACTATTTAAAGTGTTCAGGGTCTTCCCATTTTTCCTACATGAGTACTGGCAAAGAATCAGGCAGAAATCCAGTTCTGACTTTTACTAGCAGGTTTGTATTTTGGCTCAATGGAGGGAATTCTGATCTAGATAAAAATTGCTATTGATGCTTTCTTTTACCCAGAAGGTTTTACGAAATAAAGATAACAGACATTTTGGGGAAAAAAAACCCCCTACTTTTAAGAGCCCATCTTGAATAGTCAATATAAATTATCTTACAGTTATTTTTAATAGTCACAGTACAAGGGAACTGGAAAATAACAGTGGCCATATTTGAGAAGCTCATACAGCAGTGTACAGAAATACATGTAAAGTACTTTACTTCTATTTTCATTTCCAGAGGACCACAAGGCATGGAAGGATGTGTTCATCCCTCAGATTATTTATACAAGCAGAGGTAAGATTATCTTCCATAAATCTTGAAAAACATGTTCTACTAGAAGGAAGAAGTTTTGGGTTGGAGTCCCTGTAGCAGCCAGAGTTCAGAAGAAATGTGTGGAAGGTTATGGACACGTTTGTGTGCAATGGTTGTGTTGCCCATATCACCAGAACAGTGTAAGGTTTCTGCACAGGCAGGGCATGACAGGAACTGTCTCTGCTCACTTTTGCAACTAAATTCACTGTCAGCAAGTGGTTGCACAGCCTGTCCAGCTGGATTCTGTTCAAAATAATAATTTCTGCCTCAGTTAGCCTAGGCTGATTGATCTGCTACTGAGAAAAGGTTGGGCAGAAAAAGGGAACAGTGGCTGCTTATGAGCGGTTGCTCCAGGTTAACCACTGAATTCAGTTTTTAGCCAAGTGATGAGTCTATTTCTGCAGAGTGCTTCAGGCTCAGTTTTTTACCTTTTCTTGGGGAACCACTGTGCCAGAGTTCAAACCTGGCATTTACTTTCAGGTGCTGCTGTTGCTGAGCTCATTTCTCGTTGTCTTGTGTGCCTTTATCACACCAGGATGCACTTTAGATACTAACAGAAACTGTGGCTATAGCCTGCTTATGCCTCATTCAGCACCTAAGTTACCACTTAATGTCTAAATTGAGACAATAGGCACTGACCTCTTGCCTAAATCAAAATCTTTCAACGTTAAAAAATTGCCCCCTGAGAAGCCAGGAAGTAACTAAAAAAGGTGCACCTGGGTGGTTTTGTGTGCTCTATGATTATGAGTTCCTCTGAGGAGCACTCAGGAGTGTTGTTGACTGTGATCCAAGTGGCTGGAATAATGTGTTCCTTTTAGAGCTTCTTGTCACACTGAGTTTCAAATTACTCACTGAAGCTACTGATCCTTTAAAACCATGTTCCACTTTCAGTTTTAAACAAAAGTAGCTAGACAGCAGCAGAGACCAGCAGTGTAACAATACAATTTGGGTGCTGTGAGCTCACACCTTTGTTCTTCCAAGCTGATGCACTGAGGTGTAGCTGAATTGTGTGTTTAAAAGCAAACTAAATGAAAATTGCATTCAAAAATGCAGCATTTATGTCAGCCCTTTAGATTTGGCTGAACTGAGCCCTGTGAAACCTCATCACTATGAATGCACTACACAGTTTCCATAATTATGATACGAACATTTACCATAATAAATTTTTAAGATTTTGTTCACAATACAAGTGACTCAAAATGAGTTTGCATAAGTGACATTCATTCTAAGGTTACATGAAGATATTTGACTGCTATGACAATCACGTTCTCAGAAAAAAAATCAGTATATTTTACCTCTTTCTAAGTTTTTCTACTCAACTGTGGCAGCAACACAGTTTTGAGCCTTCAGATTGACAACAGGGACTTTGGCCATTTGAACTTAGAGAGGCTGCATTTCAATTGTGGATCTTGGATTACTTCCAAATGCCTGGATCCGGGAGTACATCCAGCTAAGGTGTAGCCTCCTGTTGGACATGGCTTTGCCCTGATTTGTCTTGGCTTTCAGTGAAGGCAGTCCACATGCACTCACCAGACAGGATACGCTCTAGTCACAGTCCAGCTCTAGATTTTACCTGATGCTCTGTTATCCAGGTATTCCTCTGCTGATTCCTTTCCACCCTGCCCTCCTTTTCCCATGACCATACTGCTCTTCTTATCCATCCAGCTCCAGTCGTATTTCCTCTAGCTCCTCTGCTCTACTTCTCCCAGCTGTTGTGTCCTCCTGTAGCCAGTTCTTTTTCAGGTGCCCTATCACTTCTCGGGCCCTTTCTCCCCCCTCTGCCTCACATACCAATTGTCTTATTTTATTTTTCCTTCCTTTCACCAACGCCTTCAGAAGCTATCTCAGCTTCTTTCATTTTCTTTCCTTGTCTAAACTGTTGTCTCAGTCAGTCCCAGTTCTCCCTGATGTCTTCTCTTCAGCCCCACCCCACTGTTATTCCTCACCTCCCTCTATTGCAGTCCCAGCTTTTCCCGCTCTCCATTTAACCTCTGTATGTGCCCAGTTCTCTCACTGGGATTGGTATGATAACCCAATTCTCTCCTTCTTATCCAGCTTGTCAATCTCCCTTTTACACCTCCATTCCATTACTCCACAATACACCTTCTGCTTTCATGGACAGTGATCCTGACAACTCATATTAAGGCTTCGTTTCCCTAGCAAATGGGTAGGATAACATTCTTTTCTTTTTAATATTGAAGAAAAGATTCTTGATAATGTTTTGCCTTTTCCCTTTATGTTTACTGGCATAATTCTTATAGCTTTTCCCCCAATCAATACTACACAATGAAAAATAAAATGGCCACTTTCTAGCTGTTGCTTGACTTTTCTTCTAGCCAACTAGGTTGAAGCCATGCCCCAGAGACTCCAGTAATGTGTCTAAATCTCTTGTCTGCACTCAAAGAAAAGACACAAAACTGTTAGCAAAACTGTTCCATGATGCTGAGACAGTAAAGAAGAAAATAAGGTGACCAGTGTTCACATGTTAAGAAGTCCCATTTTTTGAATACAGTCAGGGCACAAATGGACACTGTGATGCCACTGACCTTCCTAGGGTACTTAAGCTTTTTAAATGTTGAAGCCATCTTCAACTTAGTTAATTTAATCATAGTCCATTCTAAGTTATAGTTTTAGGGAATACTCCTATGGGGTTGTATCCATGCAGTCCTTTGTTAGAAGTTGCAAAAATACCTGCAAAGACAGCTCCAGGGTGCTGCCTTCTGGACAGGAAAAGGTGGGGGTTTTGATAATTATTTCCTAGTTAGGCCTTTCTCCTTTAAGAGTAGTAGATCTCCAAGTACTTACCAAATTAAATACTGTGAAAATCTCTCCGAATGAGACACAGAAGTGTGGAGTATGAATTTAATAGTTCAAACCAGTTCAAACCAAGATACTAATTCAATAAAAACCACAGAAAGAAGCCCAGTTTGCAGCATTTTGCAAACTGAGGTCTGAAATTTGTCCCAATCACAAAGGTTGAAAGAGAAATATGAATAAAGATTGTACCAGTGTTTTGCAAATACATGGGAATGAATTTAAGATGAGCTCACCACAAACGCCTTATCAGATGTCATATTCTACAACTCCAAAGAAGTTTTAAAGACTTAAAGGTCAACATTGCTTTAAAACCTGCAAAAAACCCCATGGCTCCTTCAGATACTCCACGTAATACTTGCACTCCAGACCCTTCACCAGCTCCACTGTTCTCTGAACACCCTCCAGCACCTCAGTGTCTCTCTTGTCATGAGGGGCCAGAATTAAACACAGGATTCGAGGTGTGGCCTCACCAGTGCCAAGTACAGGGGCATCACTGCCCTGGTGCTGCTGGCTGCAGTATTGCTGGTACAGGCCAGGATGCCTTTGGCCTTCTCGGCCACCTGGACACACTCTGGCTCATGTTCAGCCACTGTCAGCCAACACCAAGTTGCCCCATATTTTTTGTCTGACTGTCCTCCTCAAACAGCAGTTGAGTACTCAAAAAAACACCTGGAAATAAAGAGTACGAGTTCTTTTAAATTAAAGTATACAGTACTCTTTATTCCAGAAACCACAAGGGGAGAATAAAACCTTCACATACGTCATTTAACTCATTCAAAGGCTCACTGGCTTTAGTATGCAAAAATGGGGAAGGAAAGGAATGGGAAAAACAGATGTACTCAGAAGGTACTGGAGTTTCTTGGGGAATTGAGAGAGGATACTAATCTAGGTTTTTTTACAGGAAAAAAAACATGAGAGAAACATGCACATGAAAGATAATAAATATTAATAACGGGAGAGTAATTGCCTTTGAAATGGATTGGTAGAAAAAGCTAAGTTGACAAGATTATAGTAGGGTTAAAGTTTCCTTGTGGAATGCTTCAAGATTCTACCGGGGAAGTTGAAATACAATACTGTGTTTGAATAAGTGAACTTTACCTCCAAGTGTTTGAGTTTGAGTAGAACAGAAACTGTAGCTCCTTTGGGAAGTTGTGCTTAGAAGGCTGGCTTCTGGGCAGGCTCACTTCTGGACTTTGCGTTGTGCTCTGTCTTCTCTGATGGTACAGCATGGAAAGTGTTGGTAGTTTGGGCAGCATGCTCTGTAGGAATGTAAAGTGAAGAATTCCGTCTTCAGAAGAAGCTGTGCTTCACAATGCTCACCATGTTTTCTTTCTTGGGAGTATCCTACCATATGTGGGTAAGAGAAAACTTTTAACCATTTAACTTTAAAATGTTGTCTAACATTCAGATTATATTTAATTTTCATTGTCAGAATTTCCAAAACTGAAATTCTAAATTTCAATCAAGACTAATTGTGAGTGTGCAGCAAAGCACCCTGTGAAAATATTTTGTACTGTCAAAACAAGACTCTGACATTGTGGGATTACACGTGTCCTTAGCAGGTCTGGCACAGGCAGTGGCAATGAAGTATACCATGTTTGCTTCTCCTTGCTGTCATTCTGGAAGGTGACAGCTGTGAAAAGGAAGTCTACGTTTATTTCTTAGCCCTTCATAGGAGTTGCCATTAAGACATCAACTTCTGAGGAGGGAGGTGATGCAGGCCTTGTGCAAAGCATTGTTAGGAAGAGTCTTAAATTACAAATTACAGAAGTGTCAACTTCTGATTGCTATTGACAAGCTATTGACGTTAATTGGTACAAGATAATACATTAAGCCAGTCCCACAAAGCGTAACTGAAGCGTCCTGGGAACCACAGCACAGGAGATAGGACACATTAACAGTACCAGCAGTACCTTTCACCAGCAAGGGATGAAAGGGTGGGTTGTGCTTGATAATAAAATATTTAAAAAAAAGATCAGTCTCAAGGTGGACTCTTGCAGTGGATGGGCACTTGCCAGCTTTGATCACTCTGCCTGTAGCTCATTTCGCCCATTTTAAATAAGGAATACTTAAATAAGGAAAAGGATCATTGAAACAAGGTCATTCCTATGTCATTCTCAGTCACTCTCAGTGACAATGGTGGGAACATCACAGGTTCATCAAGTACAATTTTCTGTGTTCAGTTTGGGTGAAATGTGCTAAACTAGGTCCCTCTGAATGACAGAAAGAGAAACACTGAATATCCAGCTACTACTCAACACAAGGTTCAGTGCAAAACAGTGTGTGAGCATGTAATTAAAGATTTATAGTCCTTCATATGTAGAAGGGGCCATAAGGACAGTTTGGAAACTTCTGAAGTGTTCAGCTTTGCAACTTGCACATTTTTAATACAGCTATTTTTTTCAAGTCATCCTGAATTTCAGCACAGTAGCAAAGAAAGCAAATGAGCAAATGCTGCTCCTGACAAGATTGTCCATCTGTCATGGTTTTTCCATGTAATAGTGTTAGGAAATGTCAGCTGTCACTTCCAAGTGAATGTGTGCAGGTTCAGCTGCTTAAATTTATCATAGCAAGTGACAGACCTAGAGAAATCCATCCAAGGCTTTGTTTCTAACAGCTGCCACAGCTTTGGATGCAGCATCTATCCTCTGTGTGACTGACTCACAGAATCACAAATTACAAAGTGTAATTGGGCAGCAACTAAACTTCAGCCAGCTCCACTGCCACGACGCGGTTCTCCTCAGCCAGCCGGGCACATGCCTTTGCACCAACCAGTTTCCCAAGATACTTTGCTGAGCTTGGCAGGATTATCTCTAAGACATTTTCTTAGACTTCCCCATAAAAAGTTTTCCTGAGATGAGGTGTGTCACCTTATCTGGTGTGGTAGCCAGTGAACATACATTATGTTTGGGTGACCAAAAAGGCTTCTCCCAGGATGCATTGCTCTGTTATGTTAATCGATCCAAGTTTGAATTCCCCGGTTGGCTTTTAGCCTCTACCCCCCCCTTGTCACTCCCCCAGAGCTCCCCCATTGGTCCCTGTTCCCCAGTCCCGCCTTTTCCCTGCTCCCGGATGAAACTGTGAGCTTCGGGATCATGTTCGTGGTTGCCTCTGCCCCCTTTGATGGTGTAGAAGCAATAAAGGCTGCTGCTGGAACGCAAAAATCTGGGTGCTCTCGTGTAGATAATCATGCTAACTCTAAACTTCCAAATTAAAGGGGTGGTTTTTAAGTGCTCCAAGCAACATAGCCAGAGTAGGGGACACCGCAGGGCAAGCTGAGCATAAACAGCCCATATACTGATGTTCAATCTGAGCCCCTTGTGGTCCCAGCTACACTACTTAAAGGAGAAGCAAAGGATACAATCAGCTTCTAGAATATGTGCTCTTCGTGCCAGTGTTTATATTTGAGTTAGCATCTGTTTTTCTTTATTTCAGCTGAACATAGATCCCTTAGGGCATAAGCATCCAGATGAATTACAAAGTACGACTTTTTGATGCTTGACAAAGAGTATCCTGTGAATTTAAGAATGTTTGATAAACTTTTACTTTTTATTTTACATTTCTGGATTTGTCTCTATATTTTTTGTCTTGCACTCTTTCTTCTACACATTCCTCTTAATTTAGAAAGCAAAACCTTGCAGGAAGTTCTTTGTAACAGGTGACAGAAATGACTGATCTTATCTTTCATAAGTTGAAAGTGGACCTTGTTCCAACAGATGACAAAGCACAAGTATCCACTAGCTTTTACTGCCCTAATGAACCTTCCCAATAAGCTCATTCTGTGAAGAGAGAACTGGAGAGAAAAGAAGAGCAAAATAACAAAAAAATTGAGTGAAAAGGAAAAAAGATAAGAAATTATTAAAAATGGTAAAATATTTTTAAATTATTCCTGAACTTGTTATGAATTATTATTTCCCATAAGTGTCTGTTTTCCCTTTTTTGCCTATGTCACTTCACACTTTGTGTCTTCCGGCATGTTTGTACAAGGTTCTGCAAAGGTAATCTCATGAGACAGAGCTCCAAGTAGCTTCCCAAATTTGTTTCGATAATAAAGCTACCCAAAGCTCCAGCCTCACACAGCTGTCTCTGAACTGGGGTTGTGTCCTTAATGTAAGATCCTGAATAACGACTTAAGCATGTTTTTGTCAAACTCTGCAATCTTTCTCAGCTGAGGTTGTGGCTTTGTTTTCCACTGTTCAAAACCAGATCAATATGCAGTTTACCTCTGTTAGATAACAAGAGATGCACTACAACCTCCTCCTGGCTCCAGGCTTTTATAATTCTCTTAGGCGAATTTCAAGCAATCTCTTCTCCAGTCACCATTTGCTATACGCTCAAGAGTACACGGTCCCATTAGAGCCCATAACCTGCAGTTTCATGCATCCCTTGCCTTTTTACCAAGGAAACACAGCTGTTTCTCTGTTCCTTTCCGTCCTTTCCCAAGGAGACAAAAGCCTGAATATTTCATTTTCTCACCTCATGTAAGGTCATACCTACAGATTCTCTTCTACAATGCTTACTGTTGGGAAAAATACAAAAACTGCAAAATCTGACCACAAATGATACAAGTGCAAAGAAGTCATGACAGTTTTTCTGTATTTGTTACTTTTTCTCACTTTTCTACACTGTTCTCACATTGTTGATATGATTGTTTGACACTGTCGGCATGTTTATTGGAGTTGAATCTTTTGATGTTGCATTTGCAACACCAATTTGCATTAATTGGCTTGAGGAAAGCTACCTAATACCCTAAACAGAGACAGCTAACTGAACAAAAAATACGCTCAACTTCATGTGTATGTATTAGTCTGAGAGAATTCAAGACATGGTACAGAAAAATGGGGTTTTTTTGGGTGAGAACATCTGACAATCAGAAGGGGACTTGCTGTGAATTTGAGGCATCAAACCCCTTCTGTTGATCTGTGCGTGGATGGACTCTGACTTCAAGTGCCACCACACACCTCAGTGCAAAGCCAGAAGCTTTGTAACAGTGCTGAGAGCCCAGGTCTGCTCTCTGAGATGGCAGCTTTCCAACTTACATCAGTAACGAGGCAAATAGGAACCAGACAAATTTATTTACATGGGTTAGTAAAGACTTGTTATGTGTGATAACTTTCCCACAGGAACAGCTTTTCAGATAGCTGCCAAATGAAAATTGAATGCCATGATATCCTGTTTATTTATGCATCTGTTCTCACTGCTCTTATTTACATGATCCTGGTAAATTTTTATGTGTTTTACAGTGCAGACACATTTTTATTGCACGTTTGAAGCATTAAGTTCATATTAATGGAGATAAATGGTAAAAAAAGCCTTCTGTTCAGCCCTTTTGAACAGAATATGTGTGTTCACACGTTTCTCACAGGAGATGAGAGTTCACAGAACTTCAGAAGCTCTGCGTGCTCTTCTGGTCTCCTTTCAGATACCAGTTTCATGTAATTCCATTCTGATTCCTATCCATGTCTGCATCCATATTTCACCTCCGGGTGGTGCCAGGAAGGTGAATGGAAGTGAGATATCAAAGCTATCATGTCGATACTGCAAGTTGTTTAAGATGAAAACTTCAAAGCTCTTGGAAAGATGTTATGTCAAAAGAACACAGCAGAAATTAATCTGACAAGGGTGATAGTGCCAGCTGAGAGACATAATAGGTCAGGCACAGCAACCCATGAATACATCTATACTGCTCTTAGGTTCCACAGTTCATGATAAACTCCACTGAAGGGATAAATATCCATAGTTTATACAGTCTAGTGAAGGAAAGGCTGAGGAAGGATACAATTCCTCTGTTAAACTGCTTCAGTTTGGTGGATATTATGGGAAGATGAAACATTTATGCAAAAGAGGAAAGCTGGCATAAGATCAAATGCACAGATGCTGAGTCCTAAAGTCTCTTCAAGCTTTTGAAAGGGTCAAAAAAAACAGTTTGAAGATCAAGTTATACCACATAATGAGAGAATCTGAAATAATGGGTTTTCTGAGGAAAGCAGAAAATTGAACCTATTAGTTGTTGAGTCACTCCAGAATGATTGTTTCAGATGGTTTTGGCACTGGTAATTGATTTTCTTTGTCTCTACAGCATTATTCATCATCTTATGTTCTAAATGGTTTCCCACAGTTTAGTGGGAAAATTTTATGACTCAATTAAGGTTGGCTTGTTTTAGACAGAAGAAATTAACAGTAGTATTGTATTGCACTGGTTAAAAAAACCCCTGAAATAACACATCCTTTTGGCTCCAAATGGAAGAGAAAAAATGTCTACAGTCTACCAGATTTTCAAATATGCATATTTTTTTACTGGTTTTGAGCAAAAAGGTGTATAAATTTATCATATATTATTTCAACAAGTAGCTATGAGATTTGCTGTGTAGATTAAGATAAATTGGCAATGTAAAGACCAAACAGGGTTCCTAAAGTTTGCCTCATCTGTTTCATAATGAAAAATCCCAAGACTTAGCTTATGGACAAAACTTTGGCTGCTCAAGTGCCATGTGCATCAGATGACCAGTTCCTATAAAGATTGTTTTTCATACAGAGGTTCTTCTTGATTTGGGAATTTTCCAGAATTTTTCAGCATGAAGGAATTGTAACATTTATTTTTATTTTATTTTTAAAGGCTATAAATGCTCCTTATGCAGGGTTAGCTCCAGCAGAATCCTGGTGTGAAGTCCCTATCTGGTACTTGTTTCACCCACAGAAAGGGACAGAGCTGCATGGTGGGAAAGGCTGAGCTCTGGTGTGGCTGAAGACACTTCAGGTGCCCTGTCAGGGCTGGGAGCAGTCAGCTTTGGCTTTGTGTTAGTGGGGGCAGTGAGACGATTCCTGTAGAATGAAACAGCTGGATTTGAGTATCTCATTTGCACACCATTTGCATTTTGGGGGGCTGTTGAGGACTAGGCACGCTAGATATACTCTGGCTGTGTGTCTTTTGGCTTCCTGTCATCTGCAAGAGAGATCCCTCTGCAATGCAAACTGGAGTACAGTTAAGTAGTGACAGTAGGGATAATTCCTCCAAAAGCACACCCCTGATGTGAAAAGGAACACAAACACAGACCTCCTGCATGCAGGCACCTATTGCTGTCATTTGTAGGAACTGAGGAATGTCTAAGGTTTTCTTTTTGAATTTAGAAAGGAGAAAGTGTTGGTATTCCTTTTCTCTTTGCCCCATATTCTGCAAGTTATCCATATTCTGAATGTTGATGTGATGCCAGGGGTGTGAGGTTTGGGAGCAGCAGCACATGTTTATGCACTGTGCCTTGGAGAGCACCTGGCATGACCTGCTTTTTCACAGTGGCAGGATGCTGCCAAGGAAGTGACATTGCCAGCAGGGCATGACATTACGTGAAAGCAGGCCAGCGTGCCTCTGGCAGATGCAGCCGCTACAGCTCATGCAAGAAAAGGGGGAAATACCGATCTAGGAACCTTTTTCTCCTGCTTCTGGCATGACCTCATTCAATGGTATTTGTTTATCAAAAAAGGAATCACAGGGAAGATGTGAAAAGCTCCAGTTTAACACTGAAGTTGAGCCCTCTACTGCCAAGGAAGGTGGCAACAACTACCACACCATGCACTTCCAGCTTCCCGCTGGAACTGTGCCTCGGTGCAGAGGGAATACAAGAGGCATGGCATGTGAAGAGAAGGTGCTTGAAGGGTGCACATTTCATGGAGGAGTGGTTTGAGATTCTGCTTTTGTTTTAAACAGTGCTCATTCAATGTAAATGGAAAAGAAGTCCTCAAGGATGAATCCAGGAATCCAAGGACAGTTCCAGCTTGGGTGAAGACTCCTCCAGCTGAATTTGTTCAGGTGAGAACAACTGTCTTGTACTGAGGCAAAAGGGACTTCCATGTGAATGCCTCCATTGCAGTGAGGAGTGATCAGGTCTGACTGACTCCGCGATGCTAACCAGGCTGTGATAGTGCAGCTGGTGCGATAAGCAGCTCAGTATCCCTGCCCTGCTCTTCACTGCACTCTGTGCAGCAACCGTAACCTTCCAAGACACCGACCGGTGTGAGCCACTCACTGCTTGACAGGAACCACTCTGGATGGATGCAGAAACACAGCCAGAGAGGGCTTGAGAAACTTCCCATCAAACACAATTTTGGTTTTGGTGGATATGGAGTAAAGACCTCAGATTCTTGCGTTTGGCTGTTGCAGCCAAAGTCCTGCCAAGCCCTTCGTCGGCTGGAAACTTTGTTTTTTTAAAGCATACTTGACTGCCCCCATCCAGTTCAATGGAAGTGGTAGCAATGACTCCAGCAGAGGCTTGGAGGGACAAAGTCCTTCTGGAGGAGAACATCGATTGTTACAGGAGACGTGAGCTCACCCTGCCCTGCTGGCCACCACCACTTTTAATTAGCAGCTGGAGTCACACAAAGGCATCGAGAGTACATCTGACTAATTTTTAGAAAGTTCATCTTAATAGAAATGTATGGCTGAAACCATGTAATTTGGTTAAGTGCCCATTTTAGCTGTACTGGTAATGCAAATGCTGTGAGGAAAGCTAAATGCAGACAGACAGCAAAAGAAAATGTAATCTCTTGCTAATCAGATGGGATTTAGCAATCTATAGTGGGTTTTTACTAGCTCTTGTTTCTCAACCACTTAACTGCAGCAGTACTCTTTCACTTTTTATTAGAAACTGCAGATATTCTTCTGACAGTCCTCTTGAGAAGACCAAGAGAAAGCAGCTATTATTCTTCATGATAAATGGAAATCTTGGAAATCTTGTCCTTGATGACTATTCAGGCTGCTAATGAAGTCAGTAGAACTCTGAGGTGGAATTGTAACACCTTTTTCTTTGGTAGTCCAATATAATTAGGGGTGAAGTAACAGAGAAACGAGAACAGTGAAATTTTGTAATGCTTACGGCACCCTGTACTCAGATTTCACACAAATAAAAGGTGGCTTGCTTTCTGTTCTAGTGGGGAAAACACTCTAGGTGCAATAGGCTGCAAATGAGGAACAAACTATGCAAGCACTGAAAATCTTCATTAAATCTACTGATTTTCATGAATTTTTGGAGCTGTCTGTCAGTTTTCCTCAGTAGTTCTGAGGCTGTATATACAGGTGTTTATAAAATAGAAGTGCTTGTCACAAAGTGACCCCTTGAAACATATACTATAAAGCTTTGAGAATGAGAAAAGGTCCATCAACCTAGTTTATTTTTCCAGATGGAAGAGAATCATGTTCTTAACACCTGAGTGACATGAAAACTGGGAAAGGAGAAGTTAGTTCCTTCATTTTTCTGTCCAGTTGCTTTGGTGTCAGGCTTGGAATTGCACCTAAAAATACCAAGTTTTTTTTATAAGTGGCATTTTTTAGGACTCTGGGTCCAAATCGAAATTATGGAAGTCAGTAGGTGTATATATATATATACATAGGGGCACAAGACTGTGACATGGAAAAATGTTTCAGAATAATTTTATTTTCCATTTTTTACCTTCTCATGTTGCTGCCATGCCAATGGATCCTAGGGGAAGACTCCCAATAACTATCTGTGTGGAAACCTTGGGTCAAAGTGCATCAAGTGTATATGTGTTGTCCATCAACTCTGGTGTGATTCATACTCAGGAAAGGGTGGAATTATGTTCCAAATAGAAGAAAATCCGTGCTGGAAAAGAACAGTTCTCCAGTCTTCAGAAAGAATAATGTGTTTCTTTAGCTTTGCAGAAAGAGGTGGATCCAGAGCTTTGCTTTCTTTCTGACCGTTTATGGCTGGAGATCTGCTGACCCTAATGTTCAGCTTCACTTCCATTCCCACTGGAGGCTCTGGCAGGCCAAATGGACAGACTCTTTATGCTCACTGCCAATAAAGAAATCTCTAGACAATATTTTCTGTGTTGAGAATTATGTTCAAGTGGATGAACTCATTCCGTGTGCCAAGACTTTATTTCCACTGAGACTTATTTCAGTGTCACTAACAGACACAGCTACTCTCAGATTTACTTTGACAGTTAAAAATAACCAAATTAAAAGCAATGGATGGCTTAGAAAACTCTCTAAAATCTCTTTGCTTGAGTTTGATTTATTAACCCTTTTGGAATTCATAACCTTGCTTATTTTCCCTGGCATCCCCTCAGCAGCCCAGAGTTTGCTTAACCTCACAGGGCCAAAGCTCTGTCCACGAGTGATATTATTCTCCTTTGTCTCAAAGAAAAATGGGGTGGCAATCAGGCCCCTCAAGGAGTAAAAAGCAGGTGATTATGTCATCTTGGCTAGGTCACAGGATGAGGGATGAGGACATACAGGACCCCTTAATTTCTTCTGCTCCTCAGGACAATGATTGTACACACCATTGGTCCCCTCTACCTTGATTATTTTCAGTTTCTCTATAGCCAGGATGTAATGATCATGTAAACTTGAGCAAGTTTTACAGATAATAGGGGTTGAGGAGCCTCATACACACAATGATAATTTTCAGTAAAATCCAGCCATAAATAAAGTATGAAGAACCTTTTTGGTAGTGTGACCTATTTTTGTAGCATCTTGTAAAATGATTTACTGAAAAGCTTGAAACCAGTTGCTTGTTAGTGCAAGCAACTTTGGCTGCTCTCTCACACTCCGTCTGGATCAGCTGACAATCTTTAAATTTCCATGCAATAATTTTGTTCTCCAGTGCAAAACAGCCTGCCGTTTGTTTTAAGCTGGAAGCAATTTTTTCCCTAGTGTTAAAAGGTGATGAAAACCAGCAAACAAAAAGACTTACTGCACAGTGCTGGTGACAACCTGTTGCCCATGGTCCCTGTGGGGACTCTGTAGTGATGGTAAAGGATAATCTATGAGTTCCAGGCTGCCTGAACAGTTTTCAGCTGAGTGCCATGGCTGCAAGTGCAGGCATGTGCTCGCACATGCTGAGAGCCGGCACTGGTGCATGGATCCAACATCAACAAGTGCAGACATCTACCAGGCATCAGAGATGAAGTATTCAGCACACAACACCAGGGCTGCATTTACAAATTGAAATTTCAGCCCTCTTAATTAGTCTGATAGGCCTCAAAATGTCCATCAGTACCCGGGAGGCTTTTCAAGCCTCAAGGCAAAGAGACTACAGACTTAAGAATGTTTCCTTCATCTGAATTAGCCAAGTGACTCTGAAAGGTTTTAAGACAAAGTGTCAGCAGTGTTACAGATATTGCACACTAATACCCTTAAATCCAGTTACACTAATGAAGTGTATGTGTTCCAGGCATTGATTAGCTGGTTTACCTACATGAGGTTGCAAGGCATCATCTGGAAAGTAACTGCAAGGACTTTAGCAAAACCATTAGTGTTGATAAACTTGGGGGAGAAAAAAAAAACCTCATTATTTTTTTACAAATTAAGATATAAACCACCTGATGTGTTTAATAGTGTCAGCTAAGCTACCTGTTTTGTAAAGATAGTTGCAAGAGTTTGAGCTCCCTTTATAATGTGGTCCAGAATCAAAGGCAATTATGTACACAGAGTTCCAGTACATCATGAGTCACTTCAGGCTGGGGTTTCAGATGTGCTTCACAGTACGGTATAAGCACATTTTGGTATGGTTAATATTCAGCAAGGATTATAATGAAATTCTGTCTACTCCATTAGAAGCTGCACTTTTTTTTGCTTCCTCTCGGAAAGAGTGTTGAGTTGCAGCCTGTGCTTAGTCCCAAGGCTCACACCCTGATGCTGAATAAAATGCTGCCATCTTTTGGCTGCACTCGACAGGAACAAGTAGAAAAGTTGCTACAAAATTTTACCTTCAGAAAGACAAGAAACCATTGCTACTTCTGCAATAGTTGCTCCCAAGGGTATTCTTATTGGCTATACCCCGTGTAGCGGGTTCAGCTCGGTAACCGGGCAGAAACACCATTTAAGTGTAGGGGTTTAACTTTAGATTCTAGTACATACTTACTTTTCTGTGAGATAAGAATTAGGAGAAAGCAAAGCAGGCACAACTTACAGACTATTAATGAGTTTATTAACAGATTCAAAACACAGAAGAAAAAGAACTGCTGTGGTATAGTACATTTCTTCCATGAATCTCACAGTTCTTTTACACTGCAAGCCATGGATCATCACATGGGGTTATTAAGGATGAATTATGTTGCCCTGGACACGAAGGTTTTTTCTTGCCCCCAGTCTCTTAAAAGCTTTTCTCTTTCTTTGCCTTTAAGCAGCCCGGCATGGGCACTTTTACAGCCTTCACGGGCCACACATGAATGTCCATCCCCCCATGTACTTCAAATGGTTTAAAGAAATGCACAGTTCGATATTACAGTTCTTTACCACGGCATGATAGAGGT